>CM067514.1:17829845-17951296 GCA_034509495.1 Acestrorhynchus altus | reverse complement strand
TAAATCAGGACAGGACCCAGAAATGCCCTCTCCTCTGTGACAGTCATCATAGCAACCTCATACAACAACTGTCAGCATCTTATCCCTTCCCAAAAATGGCGAAAAGAAAGGCAGAAAACAGGAGCTTTATGGACAGGTGGGAGACAGAATATCTCTATATATATATAGATATCTATATATATATATATATATATATATATATATATATATATTGGAGTTTTTATATAATTTCAAGGTTTATCTTAGTTATGCTGTGGTAAAAAAACAAAAACAATACATAATACAGAAAGAGGTTTAAAAGAGTACCACAGTCACAAACTTGATTTATATGC
Organism: Acestrorhynchus altus; assembly: GCA_034509495.1. Classification (NCBI taxonomy): domain Eukaryota; kingdom Metazoa; phylum Chordata; class Actinopteri; order Characiformes; family Acestrorhynchidae; genus Acestrorhynchus; species Acestrorhynchus altus. Next base: position 17,950,964 of record CM067514.1, on the reverse strand, counting down.
CATAATCAGACGTGACCTCAATCACTGCAAGCCTAAAAATACAGAAAATCTTGAGACTCACCTAAAAATGTGCTTGCTATGAACTCTGACACTTGGTTTCCTGAGCGGCTCGTCTCTGACAGTTGCGTCAGCTCTCGGTTTAGCATCCTTTTAAACTGCGAACGAGAAAAAAAAAAACCCCAAGGATTAGTTACACTCCAGTTAGGACAGTGAGGTAATTAGCAATGATAAAGTTCTGCTGTGTTAAAAAAATAACGTTGAATTAAATAGGTCACAAACACGATAGTCAAGATATCTTCATCCCTGTGTATGGTTGTATGATGTATATATGAAAAATGGCTGGGTATTGTTTAATTAAGAGGCACTCAAACTCTTTGTAACATTTTGTTAAAACAAGAACTTTGTCTAAATAAATAAATAAACAAATCAATAAATAAAAAAATACACATTTGTGGTTTTGAACCTAGCAAAAGTGCCCCCCCAAAACTGTGCCTCAGTTAATTATGAAAATTAGAAAAATTTACATCTACTATATAGCAGTGGGCAGCAACCCTCCAAGAGTTAATGATCTTGTTGGTTTTTTCAGCAGCAGTGTATGAAGCAGAGAAGTCTCTGTTCAAACTGTGGACAAAAGATTTGTTAATCTGAAATAAATAAATAAATAAATAAATAAATAAATAAATAAATAAATAAATAAATAAATAAAAAACTAAATATATACATAAAGGAAACACATATTATTATACATTATATTATAAAACATATGTTAATAATTTTTATATAATATTCATATAATTATTTTTGATCAGATTTCCTTTTCACATTTAGGCCTTTTTTAATGTTCAGGTTGTATTTTATTAGTTTCAGACTTTTGGCTTTGATCTGGCATGGGGCTGTGGCATCAACTAAGAGGGGTCTGGTACAATGAGTGACAGCATAACAAACAAGGCCTGCTAGTGATGATACTGACCTGTTGGCTCCATTATGCAGGTAAGAAATCATTTTTAACAGGTACTAAACTCCTTAAGACATCTAGTTTATTTCCACACTTATTGCTATTTTATAAAACAACTTTATTTTGGATGTACCTGTTTAAAACACTAGCTATCATTTCTTACCTGTGGACTGGACCAGGCAGGCTGTCCAGGTGGAGTGGACACCATCAAACGCAGATAACACACAGCATTCAGAAAGCTGTGTGGAAGTGGGAAACTTGAGGCTGTTGAACTGCTCATTCTGTCATGATTTAAATCTATTATGCTGCTTTTGGTGGCAAATGCTGTCTAAAACAACTTGCTAAACAGGCTTTTATCAGTAGGTGTCAGTTTTCCAATGAAAACGGAAGCGTCAAGCAGTATTTCTTGCGGGCAAAGTTGAGAGGGGTCCTAAGCCTGGTTTATTATGCTGTCAATTATTGTACCATGCCTCTCTCAGTTGATGCCATGCCCCTCGCACCAGGCCAAAAGTGTGAAACTGAAAAATATCACCTGAAAATGTAAACCCCCCTCCCCAGAAACTTAAAAAATATATAAGACACTGTAAGAAAAAAATAGCAAGGCCCGAAACTGAAAAATAAGATGTCAAAATATCAAAATATGAAATGTGAAAAATGAAAATTAAAAATAAATCTTCCACACATCTGTTGTAAACATGCCTGTTTTCCTACTACACCAGCACAACCTACAATGTCTACACTGAGATTTTCTAAAGACTAAACAACTCCTCTACTGGACAAAAGTTTTAAAACACCCAATATGGGTTCTGAAACGTTTGACCGGTAGTGTACATGTATTATGCAGTGCCATGCTGTTAATCAAGAGATCACATCACAACATGATTACTGTCTGAAATTCATTTGCTGTCCATTTGTTTCTCTGCAAACCTTGTTAGTGTCCATGTCACTGCAGTGGTGAGAATGACCCACCACCCACAAAATACCTGCTCTGTGGTGGTCCTGTGGGGTCCTGAACATTGAAGAACTGGGTGAAAGTAGGCTGAAAAGGTATGCAGAGAAACAAATGGACAGCAGTCTAATTATAGAAGTGCTCCTGTGTGGTAAGTGAAGCTGATAAAAATGAACACTGGGGTTGTCAATGAGGAAGTGGTCATAATGTTGTGGGAAAACATTTCCAATTTCAGATAGTCATCATGCTGTAATGCGATCTCTTGGTTAACAACACACTGCTGCCTGTTGTACACTACCAGTCAAAGGTTTCAGAACCCATATTGGGTGTTCTAAAACTTTTGACCGGTGGTATATCTTAAAGGTAGGACAAGCCTTTGAAATACTACAAGTATTTTGAAATAGACAAGAGAGAGATGTGGGATGTTAGCAGTGAGGATTCCCAGTTATTGTATGATGTATTTATGTACAGTACAGCATGCATGTAAGTATTATATCGTATGCATTAGATGTAAAGCTGTCAGAGAAACGGAGACAGCTAAAGAACAGAGTTTGATTCCTACGTGCACACAGTGGTGAATGTGTGCAGAGGCAGGACCCTCGATTCAGAGTCTACGGGTGTCTGAGAGGAATGCCTGTTCAATGAATGAACCTTCTGCATCTCTGCAGAGGCTCTTATGTAATCAGACATGTGGCTACGAGAGGGGAAGTCTTACAACAAGGACCACACACACCCACACACACACACACACACACACACACACACACACACACACACACACACACACACACACACACACACACACACACAAATTAATAATGTCATACATTAATATATATTAATGTATTGTTCACTATATAAATACAATATATGGACAAAGTACAATAAAAGTATATGGTATAAAAGGGTAAACAGCATCCTGCTTTTGTCAGACAAGGGTATCTACTAGATTTTGGAGCAATGCTCTTAGGATCTGATTGCATTCAGTGGTAAGAGCATTAGCGAGATCAGGATATTGGATGATCACCACCCCACGTCATCCCCAACTCCCCAGTTCATCCCAAAAGTACTGGAAGGAGCACCATCATTGCAGACAACAGTCCCACTGCTCCACAGCTCAATTCTGGGAGCTGCATAACCCTCTAGCCCATGTCTGGCATTATACATGGTGCCAATTAGGTTCATGTGCATCTGTCCCAGAAAGTCCGATTCTATTTGCAACACTTCTCTACAGAGTCTAAACAAGCTGAGTGTGTGCAATTGCACATCTCTGTCAGCAATGGGTGTAACCTACACCTAACCTTAATGCATTAATTAGAAGAGTGTTCACAAACATTTGGACACATAGTGTGTATACAGAGATATCCATCATACAATGTACACTTTAAAGTAGTGCAAAGAATATTAATACTACAGGGCTGTTTGTAAGTTAGGATCTGCATGTAGTGATGCTAGACTTGTTGAACAACGCCTGGTTCTGCTTCAAGGGTGCGGCATCCGATCCTGTGCTTTTTTCCACTAAGGCAACCCTTATGTTCGCCCACAATGTAAAAGCCATTAAATGTACTCAAGCTCTGGTCTAAGAAAGCATTCCAACAAAGTGTTCTGGAAACTAATGTTTATTTTTCTAACCTCACTTTTAGTTCACTTTACAAAAAGGTTGCACCAGCGGATGGTGCTGCACTTACCAGAGTGAAAGCCTGACTTGCAGAGAACAAAAGGTAAGCCTGTGGTGCTCAGACACGTGTAAAGCCATGCTGGATGGTTAAGCAGCAGTCTACAGCGTCCTATCATTGGAATACCGCTGCAGTGTGACGGGGCATGAAATCCAAGACGTACGCAAAGAAAATTCCAACTGAAAGCCAGGTGCTCCTGCAGCCTTGAATGGTAAGGAATGGACTGAAGCATCAAAAGCGCAGACAGTGAGGTGGTGAAAGGGGATACAGTGATGCTGAACAGCATGTCTCCCTGCAGTGTGTGTAAATACAGAGAGCAAGGGAGTACTATGAAGACCCTGTCCCCTCCTTCCCATGTTCACACTGCATGCTGGACAGCTTCCAATCAGCCGCTCCTGACAACAGAGGATGAGCCTGAACGCTGCATCTGATTGGTCGGTGAGCATGGAAGGAGGTGAGTATACGCACGTGGGGCCTGGTGTGTGTGTCTGAGTGTGTGTGTATGTGCGTGCCTTGCATACATGTGTGTAAAATGGGCAGAGTGGAGCAGAAGCGCAGCTCCATTCACAGAGTTCAAGAAGGAATTAGCATGAATGTTAGAGGAGGTTTCCATGAAGTGATGAAGTGAAAGCTGCAGAGCAGCTTCCATCGTCTCAATGAAAATAAATATGATAATAAATATGAAAAAGTGACATTTGGTAAAAAGGTCTCTACCATATTTTCATCACAATACCAGCCTTCTAAATACTAAGACCAAAGAAGCCTATGAATTGCTTATATTGTGGGTTTTGAGGCTGTTGTGTGTCACTGGAATCTCTAGAATTACTAAGGAGTTTCAGGATATTAAGTCTTGGTGATACGTAAAAATAATTCTTCTCATTTATTGTTTCTTTATAAATTAAGGGTATTAAAAAGAGTTTATCCTACTTTTGTTGGAGTAACAGTCTCTGCTGTCCATGGAAGGCTTTCTATTAAACTTTGGAGCATAAGGATTTGATCTCATTTAGCAATGAGAACATTACTGATGTCAGGATGCTGGATGGTCACCACCCCCATCCCAAACTCCCCATGCATTCATTAGAGGCAGATGAACACCAACATTTGGACATATAGTGTTTAAATGATGTCAATATATAGGTCAATTAATGTAAATATATAAATTAAATATTCTTTTATCTTTATGTCTCATAATGAGAAATTCTAGATATACATACCACATTTAAGAGGATTGTATTTGCCAAAAGTATGCTGCATCATATCAAGGGTTCTCCTTGGTTTGTGAAAGATCATATTTAAAATTAAAAATGTAAGATGGGTCCCCATCTTACCATTCATACCATACCATTTGTTTCACAAATTCACGTAGTAAACTTAAAAAAGCAAACTGCTGCAGCTGATGGAGAATGCACAATAAGCCGATGTGGTTAAACTTAAAACCTATGTAGAATTTGCTTCCTGTTGGGTTGAGATGTATTCAAGGTGCTTTAGACAGCGGTGTGCAATTGAGGATGCATGTGAATGAGACTGTTGTATTGGGGTCTATTTATAGCATCAAATCGGTTTCAGTGATACCATTTCAACCCCACCCCCAACACCCCCCCACCCACACATCACTACACGCTGCAAGCATGTGTAGAAAGTGTGTGCTTCTGAGTCAAGGAGTGAAGAAACCATGCAGCCTTTAATACAACCAATCAGAGACTCTCATGACATCAGATCCACACTGCTGTACTCATTCACATTCCCTAGCACACGACTGAGAGGGCTTGTGTGTGTGTGTGTGTGTGTGTGTGTGTGTGTGTGTGTGTGTGTGCATGCAGTGTGTTAGCATTTGCATGTGCAAGGAAGCAGGAGGGGGATGGTCATGTATGAGTCCAGCCAATGCAAATGTGGCCCATTCAAAAATAGATACATTGCCAATGCTAAAAACAGCTTGTCCAAGTCTCTGTCCATATTCCAAATATTCATAAGAAGAATACCAACAAAATGGTTTAACTTAAGTCAGTGTTTAGAAACTTACAAATATGTTGGTGTGGTGGTTATACAGATTTCTAGACTGCCAGCCCTTATTTTAATCATTTGTCAAATGTCACGTGATTAAAAGATAAAACTGTGTTGATATATCAATGTTTAATTAATATGGACACAGTATATTGTCACTGTCACTTTATTTACCTTATAAAAACCTAAGCTATATGTCCAAATGTTTGTGGATACTCCTCGTAATGAATTGATTCAGCTACTGTAACTTGTAACTTGTTACTGTAACAGCTTTTACCCTGCAAGGACTGGCAATAGAACAGGTGCTGCATTCAATACTTTTGTGAGGATTTGTGGAGTTAGGGATTAGATAGGGTTGTGATCATCAACATCTTGACTTCGCTAACACTCTTGTTGCTAAATGGAATCAAATCCTCACAGCAAAATCTAGTACATTATCCAAAATCAAAAAGAAAGTCTTCCACGGACAGTAGAAACCATTAGCAGGTACGCCAATACTTTGGTCTATGCAGTGCATCTCCAAATTGGGAACTTTGCAGGAGAAGAAAACCTCATTCTGAACTTTCAATGGAAGTCAGGGTAAAAAAAAATATTCCATTTCCATATTATTTTATTTCTGAGCTTTTGGTCTGTTCATTCTGAAATATCAACAACATAAACATCTGCAAGATTCAAATTAAAGTGTCAAAAAGGGAATGGACACCTCATGTTTTTGAGGGACAGTGACAATGTCTTAATTATGTTAAACACACACATCTGCACCAGCCTTGCGAGTGTGCCTCCCAGTGTTTGTACATTTTGTGAGTCACTTTAATGACTTTAGGTGTGTTAAGTAAATGAATAACTAAATGTAAAATCTACCTTGTTAGAGGCCATTTCACTGACTGAATGGCGGGTCTGCAGGGTCTCCAGTTGGTCCAAACACCAGTCCAGCTCCTCTAGTGTTTCAATGGCCAACTTTTGGTATGCATCATCTGCAAAAGTAGACACACTAATTTGAAAAAGAGTTAGGCAACAACGTCATCAACAAAATCAACCTAACCAACATGCACACGTGGTTTCACATGCATGAAACCTGGGCTAGGTGGGTTCCAGATGGGAATGGACTCTGAATGGGTTTGTTTTGATACTGGGACACAGTTGGTTTGCCCAAACGAGCCTTAAGTTATTATACAGTGTATAATCCAAATGGGGCCAACTGCTCCTAGTCCCATGACTGACCCTGGTAGGCATCCATAGGTGGGGCCTACATGGGACCAGAGGACAAAATTTTCTGTTTCCCAGTTAGGTCTCAAATGGACATGGACATGGACAGCTGGCAATACTGTGCTTCTTCCACAATGCAGTATGTCACAGCAGCATCAATAGCATAAGCTCCTTCATGATTAATTCAATAACATCACAGTCATGAAAAACCTTGTATCTCCATTTGAGATCATTTGAATTTGGCAGTTGGTCTTTCCATTTCTTCATGAACGGACCAATGCAAATGATTTACACTGAAGGAATGAACTCTTTTTACACTTATTTAAACTTTCTTTTCAAACTGGGCCACAGTTTTATCTATAGTATTTATATACTATACCAGTCTGTCGTACATCATACAGTGTCATAAAATATCTAGCTTTGCTTTTGGCTGCCTGAGAAAACATGTGGATACCCTAACACAGAACCAGTCTAGGTTGTCATGGCAACCGTGATCCCTGTTTACGTTTGTGACTGGCCTCACACTCACACGATGTATGGAGAGTGAGAGGGGTGATGAGGGTCTGGATAAGTGCGCTGTTATCTGGGATTCATGTGAGCCACTGATATGATTATCTCATTGGTTTTATATTCAATTGCATCCTGGGACATTTCCTTGGCACTGCTTCACTTTGGCACAGTACAGTTTCTTTCTGCCAAATGGGGTGTGGTATTTTGACCCAAACCTTCCAGCACTGTTTACAAAACAGGTCAAGTCTTCCAGTCACATTTCTTATCACTGACCTGGTAAACTTGGCTTGCACATAGAAGGAGGATTGCTGCCCGATGGTCGTCTAATAGAAAAGAGGGGAAAAAAAGTTCCATGAAGGTGGTCTAGTGCCATTACTGGCACAGTAATCCCCAGAATTCCTTCCATTCTGTCAGTGGCAAAAAGGGCTTTAACACCCCAGTCTCACAAATTTCTTACTTGCAACCACCCCGATCCTGCAGATGAGTTAAGGCTGCAAAGTTGCTCCGTACTGTTCGCAGACTGGCCAAAACCTATGAAGAAGCAAAGTTTGCACATTAGTTCAATTTTTACATGTTATGTTTTTGTCTACATGGCTGTTTGACACTGAATGAAACTGAAACTGCAATACCTGACCATAACATCATTAGACGTCATATATCCTCACCTGGGCAAATGGTGTTACAATCATGTCTTCTCCATGTCTGAAACAAATGAGAAAAATGGTGACTAAGCTCCTACGAAAGCTCAGAAGCTTAAAGATCTGTTTCTTAGTATGTTGAGTATGTTTTGGCTTTTTTCAGCTTCACAGGGCCAGCAGTTCTAAATACTGTTTTGAGTGGGGAATTATGAGAACCAGCCCAACCTCATGTACAGAGGCTGAGTTTATACTCTAAACCACAACACAGCATCTTTCCCACAGGCTCAGAATACAACAGTACTGCAACACGGCTGGACTCACTGTGCAAACTGCAAAGGTCTGTGGGGAGTGGTGAGGGGCAAACATATGGACTGCTTCAGTTTACAAGACATACGTATTACATTCCACCTTCATGATACATAAACACACCCTAAAGTAGAGTGGTACTATGTATTTGTAGACTACTACAGTATGTATGCTGAAATATTAGGACCTGACTGATATGAAAATGGTGTAACTGATATTGATTTTTGTCCAACTGCTTACATTTCCGATCTGAGACCTACAAAATTAGATTTGTTTTATTTTATTTGTCCCAGCTAGGACTCCATCAGTCAGACAGTGTGACAAAATGTCAGTGGACATCTCAGCACACTTGAAGGAGAACTGCCAACTTTAGCGTTGTATTGGGTAGCATGATGATGTGATGGAGGAGAGGGAGGGCCATCCTACCCACTCAGAGACAGCAAAGCCAATTATGCTCTTTTGGATTTCAGGATACGGATGGCTATGAGGTCACTGGGAACTGATTTTTGGTATACTATATGGATAAAAGTATCGGGACATCTATTCCTTCATTGTTTCTTCTGACATCAAGGGTTTTGTTGGAACTGCGTCTACTCTCTCCTGGCTTTCTATTAGATTTTGGAGCACTAGTGTGAGTGAGGTCAATGCTATGGGGATTTATATCTATCTAGTCCAGAAATTGAATTAGGCATGGCACCAACATGTCCATGTTTATGTGCTCCAGAGAGTAATGTTTTATTGCCTATACATCTCTACAGGGACTAAAGAAACTCAGCAATGACTGCAAACTTATAGTGGCTAAATGCATTCACTAGAATGGGTCACCACAAACATTTGAACATGTGTATTTTAACCATGACGGTAATAACTTCTGCCTGTATTGTGACAGAAACTCAAAACAAGTGTGGTTACCTGGCAGTTCATATCTCAACATTGATTAGACCAATACAGATATGGACAAAGTGGTTCGTTCCTAGTATTCATGTCTAATTTGTATGAATAACTACATGATCTGCATTGTAAACTGAAGCTTTTGGCTCATATTGTTTAAAAAGTGGATCATGCGCATGGGAGCTTTTCTTAAAATTAAGGAGAAAAATCAGCGTGCATGCATCATATGAGATCCTCTTCAATCAGGATTTCAATTTGTGAAGTACATGGGTTCAAGAATAGGGGTGTGTGAGTGGGTCTGGGTGATGGTGGGGATGGACACACACACACATTTTGAGAAGCTTGTTAAAGTAAAGTAAAGTTGCCACGCGCTTATCTCACCGAGGCAGGCAACTGACTTCCCACTGTTTCAAGCCCTCTTCCCTTAAGAAAAAACAAAGGAAAGAGTCTGATGACCTAAATGGGACGTCTGGGCAAACCGACATGGATGTCAACACAATGTCAACAATGAAGAGGAAAAATCGTAAAGGCAGAAGTTATGTCTTTCCTTTTAAGTGTATGTGAATATAACACATGCGATAATGTCCATTTTATATTCTCATATTCTGGTCATAACATTATTGTCAGGGCATTCTGACTTGTTCCAAGCTACTCTTAAATTTCAGCTTTGTACTCTCTCTCAAATATGGCTCATTACATAGTGGTCTTCAAAAGTCTGGTATATAATACCAGTCCATGCTTAATTATGTAAAACATTAGGCCAGGCTTAGAGGTGTTGATGTAGTACTCACAGTTCACTGGCAGTAGAGGAATTTCTAGACATCGCCTTGGGGGAAAGGTCGAAGTCCGAGTCGGAGCGGTACAAGAAGGACTCGCGCCGCTGGCTGTGGGGGAAAGTGGCCTGCAGGACCAGGCCAGAGCTGGGACTGACCTGAGGGTCCAGTGCACGTCCTGCTGACAATCCATTCTCCACATCGAAACTGAAAAAGGCAGTGACAGAGAGAGATAGAGACCAAAAGGAAGAGTGCTACAGTTAGATCATGACCCTTCACAGGTATTACACTGAAGAAAAGGAATCTATGGAAAAAAATCAATAATTTCCTATCCATTCTGGTCCCATATGATGATTTTTTTCTTTCCACAAACTGTCCTGCTGCATTTTTCTCCTTAATGGGAGGGTTTGAAATTGTGGCGTTTGTAGGCCGACATTGTACACTCAGTCCTACCATGTAGTTTGAGGTTGGATGGCATGCAATGGTCTGAGCTTTCTTTTTATGCCCATTCTGCATTAGTACCAACTATATCACAACACACAATCTATTTTTAGTGCTTGTCGGAGGTCCAGCAGTGGCACCCACTGTTAAATGAAGTGTGGATGTTACATAATCAGTGCTGAATGAGGCAACTTGATTCATGAGAAAAGTGAGTGGCTGGGTAAGGAGCGAATGAGAAGGCGAATGGGGTGGGGTGGGGATTGGGGGGGGTGTGGGGGGTGGAATGAGGGGTGATGTCAGTGTCGCCGTGGTGACGCACATAGGTGTATGTTGGGACTGCACTGGGGCTCACCAAAACGGAGAAGGGGCTCAATCAAATGAGTCCCATTTCTCCTCAGCCTCCTCAGGGGAGCCCATGAGCCATTCAAAGGGAATTTTGATGAAGGAGTGGAGTGACGTGGAGTGCTGTACAGAGCTACAGTAGAAGTCACATGGTTAGACTGAGGAGGGCTATAAATAGCACCCACAGCAGCCTGGGCTATTTATAGCTCAGGTGAAGCAATCCTCCATCCCTACTGGCAATGCAGTGTCTTCCCCATTCACATATACACATGCATGTGTCAGGGCTTCTATATTTACCCTATACTGCATAATGCATGTTGCTGCATTAATCATGTATGATACAGCCATTGCTTTTTTTGATATCTTGAGAACATGATGTAGCATAGCTGAAAACGTGTATATTTGCTGAGGAAGAAAACAAAGGTATAGAAATATACTGAATAATTCTTAAGGTACAGTATGTAATAAACATTTGGAGCAAGTGATGGGTCCTGGGGTTGTTAATATGTTACAGAAGTGAATTATTGAGTTAAAAATAAATAAATAAATAAAAAAGCACCAGTGTCTCAATCGAACATTGATGATACATTAACATCATAAGACAAGTTTAAAGAAAACAGAGCTCATGTTTTTCCTAAATGTGAACCATAGTAGTTTGTATGACTACACTCTATTTTAGTTGCTGCTATTCCATTTGGAATAATTGAGAAACCATGGAGTTACTGTGTTTGGAATATTTAATTTTCCACTTAATTTAGCCAATTTTGTCCAATTACTACAGGGATTTACTACATGGATGGTAACATATCTGTTGTCACTATGTGAGGAAGAGAGGTCAGTATTGTAAGAGGAACATGACCAATCGCTTTTCCTAAAAAGTGATGTCACATGGTACAAGTTTACTGGATCCTGGGTGCATCTCAGGATCACCAAATGTATCTTAATTTATTATAAGGTATAGTTGCATTTCAATACAAAGTAATATATCATTATACCAATAAGGTACTTTATAAATAAACATTTTTAGTTGCTAGGTTGTTAATTAAGAATGCAATACAAAACAATGTGAAATAAAGCAAAGTTCCTATAATCCAGCCTAATTTTTTTAGTAATACATATCATAGAATGACATCCAAAATTCTCAAGCCAAAGTCTACAAGATATGTCCGATGTGTTATATTGTTTTTGTCAGATGGAGGACAAAATACTCTTTGACGTCACAGGAAGTCACACTTCTCCTTCCCATAGTTCCTGTACTAAATGCTATTGTAATGTATTTTCTCCCTCTAGTTCACTCTACTATTAAAAACAGCACACGTAGAAGACAAGCTAACCAACAATTATAAACAAAGGCATATGTATATTTATTAGGATGTAATGAAGTACATGTCCAACTGCTTCCGGTGAATTTTGAGGAATTCTAGCTTTCTCCTCAGCAGCAAAGTGGCTTTGGATATACTGCTCATTCCAAGGTGACTGCTGGTACCTGAGTTTTGCTGGTGCAGGGGAAGGGGTGACAGACAGTCTGTTTATCATGTCTCAGTTTGAGACAGATATTATCAAGAAAAAAACACCCTTGAAAACTTCCAGGTGATAAATGAAATTGTCTATATAAACAATAAACCTAAACATTCACATTACCTTTACTTCATATGCTACAGAGTCAAAAAACAGCTGTCCTTAGAAAGACAACAGCTTTTCCTGCATTATGTACTTCCTGTTGGATTAAGATGGATTAAGGCAGGTGTTCTATTCTGAACCAATATGAAAAATTATATTGGTTATTACAATTTTACCTTTCACCAATGAAAAAGTAATGTAGGAAAAAGTAAAATAATGAAAAAAAAATACTTGAAATGGAAAATATGCCCAGTTTCCCTTTCTCTTGCCTCACCATCACACTGCTAAATGTCTCATAAATGCAAGCTTGGACATGCTCCAGACATACAGACAGACTTGTAGTTTTGCTGGGCAATCTTAAGAATTTTGCTATCTGCTTGTGTTAAGCCTAATGTCCCGTTATAGCTGATGTTCTACACAGATGCTTCAAAGGAACCAGGCCTGGTGGATCAACCCCTTCACTGGTGTAGGGAAAGCATGTCATAATTGCTGTGATTGCCAATGATAATTCCTAGTGTGCCTGATTCAGATTATTTGCTGTTTCATATATATATATATATAGCTGAGCTTATATCACAATTAACATGAACAGATGTTTTGTAAGGCTTTTTTCAGGGATGAGCAAGTGCAGGGTTAAACCAAAAGCAGACCTCTCTTGTTCATGATGGACTGCAACCAGGTGTGTCTCCTGGAACAGGCCTCAGACGGCACATGGCCAGCAAGTCTTCCTCAGAAATCTGTCAGAGGATCATTCCCATGTCTGCTGTGGTATTTGACTCTTATTTCATGCCATGTTTCCTTATTATCTTTAGCGCATGGGCTGGAGTATCCTACTTCATTCTGACGTCATGATCTATGTGGGGAATGAGGCCCTTGCTACATTCAGAACTGAAAATATGTCATGCCAAACTTTAATGCATGAATGACACTCATGGAATCAAATCTTCACTTCATGTAATGGGTTCTGTGGGTTCCACAAAAGAACGGCTTACACGAACAATTACGCTATGTGTTTTACTAGCAAGTGGAACCAGAAAGACAATCAAATGCTACCTAAAGGCTGACATGTTGAATTGTTTCAAGGCTTAGGGGGAAACCATCTGGCCAGTGGCTTACAGTAGGTGGTTCTGAAGGGTGGCAGAAAGCTTTGCAGTGCTTAGATACTGGTCACAAATAGCCTCTGTGCACCAGGTGCTTGGGTAAGGAAAAAAGCAATGAGATGGTTCAATCAATAGGCCATCCAGCGGAGGTCTGAATATACTGCTGTGTGGAGCGTGGCATAATTGAAGGCAGTGCTCCTCAAAACGAGAAGCGCACAGGGACATGTCCTCTTCTGAGTCTCCATGCGAGCCGTTTTCCAAAGCTCGGCCTCTCTCCTGGATCCACTCTGCCGACTGCTGGGCCTGATTAAGCTCTCAGCAGATCTAGGCTTTATTTGGACCGTCCAATCGATCATGACAGGACAGCGCGCATCACTTGCCAAGCAAAAGCAATTAAGTAGCAAAGTGCCCAGCCATGGAGGCTCGATGCCCAGGCTGGGGTAAGTGTCAAGAGCAGAGAGGGTAGGCCTTTGGTTTGGGTTGCAGATGTGGGTTTAATTAGGACATTTCAATAAACAAGTGATTAAGGCCTTGGGGCGAAGAAGGTTCTCTCACTTCCTTTCTGAATTAAGCCATTACAAGCAAAGGGAGAAAGAGTAAGAATTCTAGTATTCTATCTGGTACTTTAACTAGATCGTAAAACTCTGGACAATAGACTCTTTGAACTGTGACAAGCCCATAATACTAGATTCATAAAAACGTCCACACGCACGCACACACACGCACACACACACGCACACACGCACACACACGCACACACACGCACACACACGCACACACACGCACACACACTACACACACTACACACTCTACACACACTCTTCTTTTAAAACAGAAGCTGCCAACCACAGACGCCTGTGTCACCATGCACAGCTCTGGGGTTGACGTCAGTTGCGGCTCAGTTTGCACTCTTGTTAGAGATAAATGAGCACAGCGGTGTTTGATGTATATGAGATAAGATCCTGAGGTCTCAACGCCAAAGAAAATATTTTATTTATTCTCACATTAACTGTGACTTAAAAAAAGGCTCAATTCTCAAGCTAAACAGCCCATCTGACCATCAGAGGTGGGATATTTAAGCAGATACTGAGACCACCTCTTGTTGAGGCGTAATTAGCAGTAGTTTCCAGGCTGCTGCTCTTGTTTCACATAGCACTTTTTGCTGAGAACCTGGTTTGCTATGAGATGTGGCCTTGTTTCAACAACTAGCAGAAAACATGTGCACATGTGATTGTAAGAAATTCCATCCGGAGAGCAAACGGGTGTCTATGCAAACCACAAATACAGAGTTTTATGGTGTTTATTCTGCTAGTTTCCTGCCATTGACAACATACAATCACTTTGCATTTTTAAGGAATTCTATACCCAAATGGCTCCCCATGGCACCTCTCATACAGCATGGGCAAAAGCTTCTTCAACAACAGGAAATGATATAAATGCATTTCTTGAGAGGTTCTTAAGTTTGAGAGATGCACACTCCATAACGTCAGAGTTGAATCTAAAAAGCTTCCCCTGGCGGAAATGTCTTCTTTTATGACAAGCCATATTATAAGCCGTCTCTTCCTAACTCAAGAAGTCACTAAATAAGACCAAGTCATGGCACAAGAAAAAATATACAAACCAAAGGTTCTGTAATTTAATTATTATACTGAATTCTAGAGAAACACGGTGAAACAATGGAGAAACTAGAGGCTATCAGTTAAGACCTAAAACTCATAAAGAAGTATGAAACACCTGCTTGAGGCTAAATTGCCTTCCTATGGGAATCTCGTGGAATGTTAACATTAAATCAATGACAATTTGTAAAAGAAACCATATGAATTTTACATTACATGCTGCAGTTGACCAGAAACTCTTTAAAGTGTCTTTTCAAAGATGATGTTTCACTGATGATTTTGAAAAACAAATTAGGCTAATGTTTCTATTTACAGTCAATTTTCCATTTTCATTTAATATTTCCAAAAAATGTTTTGCACCTACTTAGAATAGATGCATTCATCTCAGGGATGCTAATTTAAGTTGTCATGATGTTACCATAGCATCCATTGTTCTACATGTCACATTGTTGGTAGGTTTCAGTTTATCTATTAAGGACAATTCAGATCCAAATTAATTAAACAAAGGAAAGAAAGAAAAATGGTCCCCAAAACAGTACACCAGATGGACCCTCACTCATTGGACAGGAAGAGGGGGTTGTAAAACCTTTAGAAATAGCAGGATAAGTCTCACTTCCTGCTTGTCCCTGAGGTCTCAAAATTAGTATCTTCTCAGTTCAACAAGCTATAGCTTGCTTTAGCACAAACTGTTACTATGCCAGAGTACTGTACCAGTGCAGTGTGAGCTGTGTGTCCTCACAGTGTCAGCTAATGTAAATATACCAATAGCAGGGTCTGAAAATTAGACTGTGTTAGAGAAAAACAATCAAGTGAAACTGCACCTAACTTCTTAGAAACCCTCTAAAGAGCCATTGTTTTATCATGAATTATTTAGTTTTTTTATTTAGTTCTGGACACAAAATTAGCTTTTTGCAATTTACTAACTGTGTAAAAATGTAAAAATTACAAGATCCATCAGTAACCTTTGGAGGTTCTTAAGTTTGGGAAGAACCTCTTCAAGTGTTTCAAGAAACCCTTGTGCATTTATTGAAGGTTCCTTGAAGCACCTTAAAAAGTTCCTCCACAGTTTCTAATAAAAAAACTTTCTTCAAGGATCCAGTGAAAACTGAAAAAAAAGAAGAAGATCTAAATAGTTTATTTTGGGGTGGCCAACTGGTTTATGTTTGTATGCATCCATGTGGTAGGAGAAGTAAGCTCTCTAGATATACTACACCTGTGCTACTTGCCCTTTAAAACATCCACAGAAGCAGCATTCAAGAACAACCAGCACAACAAGAAGCAACACTGCTGTAGAAGCTTCATACCAGGAACACCAGCTTCTGGCCTTAAACCTAACCCACAGCTTTTCTTTTTTTTCTCATTTCAGAAACACGATTCTTCAAAATGAAAAGCACAAAAAAAGAGTGAATGGAATTACCGCCTGCGTTTCTGCACAATGTCTATAGGTCGGTTGACGGCATAGGGGGACCCACAGATGCTGCCGTTCCGCACTTTGAAAGCCCGGTCAGCAGGAGGGAGAAAGGCACAGTTAGTTGGCAAGCTCATGGTTTCCCCTCAGATTATCACGTCCCTTCTCTTTTGTTCTCCAGCGGCTCTTCACCTTTTCCTTTCATGTGCCCGTGCCCAGTTGAAGCCACATGTGGTTCTCATTTTGGGCAAGTCATGAAAGAAGAACGAAGGAGCTGAGCCACAGTGGCATGAGTAAGTCAATCCATTTTGAGTCAGTCCAGAAGCAGTGAAGAAGTTTCTCTTGGTCTTGGTGCTCATCCTCACATGAAAGCAGGTTCTCACACACCCCAGCTTGTTGCTACTGTGAAAGTGCAATCTGGCGCATGCTTCACATATGCAGAAAGAGACGTGTGCCTCTGAGGAGCGCGAGACTGCAAGCGACCTAATGCCATCCAGACACAAGTGGAAAGAAAACGAAAGCCTCATTGCCTTCCATCCTGGTCACTTTTCTTCCTGTGTTGTTGTGCCAGTCCATACTGTCGCTAGTGTAGGAGCTGGTTCACGCTCTTCCCTCTCTCTCTCTTCCTCACTCGCTCACCCTCTTCTTTCGCTCTGTCTTACCAAGCTTACCCTGAATGGCCCCCCCACCCCCTTCTCCTTTTCCCCTCACAGTGCTGGCTGCCTCTGACAGCTGAACTCATATGCGAACGAAGCCTCTCTTGCCAGTACACTCACCCGATATAGTGTATGCATGCGTGTGCGCACAAAAGTGTGCGTGCGTGTGTGTGTCTGTTTGCGGCTGCATGCACGTGTGTTCATGTGTTCCTGAACAACTGCCAACTGAACAGAGTGAGGTCAGTGAGCCCTGGGGGGGTGGAGGGGGTGGACCCCCACAGGATGAATGGCTCCAGTCTTCCTGGAATGTCTCCAGCGTATTAACTCTTTAGTCTTTGTTGGAGAAAAAGAGAAATCCCCACCCCGACCGCAGTAAGACAATCACACGCACACACACTCGCACACACTTACTGCCTTTAGTGACACCATAAACAACACACATATACAGATACATGCACAGGATGTGGAATCATATGAGTACATTTTTATCCTAAAATACCTAACCGAGCATCTTAATGTGTGACACACACACACACGCACACACGCACACACGCACACACACACACACACACACACACACACACAGAATAAAGTAGCATATTAAATGTACTTGTTGCAACTGTCCACGCAATAAAACAAATGACACATAAAGCAAACATCTCAAATGTGATCAATATATTCTAATCGATTATACTGAAAAGACATGTTGG
The DNA here is from genome assembly GCA_034509495.1 of Acestrorhynchus altus. Lineage (NCBI taxonomy): Eukaryota > Metazoa > Chordata > Actinopteri > Characiformes > Acestrorhynchidae > Acestrorhynchus > Acestrorhynchus altus. Next base: position 17,933,166 of record CM067514.1, on the reverse strand, counting down.
TAAATATTTCTCATTGTGAGATATAATGTAATATTTTTATATTATTCAACCTAAACAAGTAAATATTTATAGAAATATGACCCTATTTAAGATAATTGTGTAGCCATTCATTACAGATGGATGTTTTTCCCAGTTATTTTATTATTAATCTCAAACACATTTATCAGTGTTGAGGTCTGGACTCTGGGATGGTCAATCCATTGTCCTGAGAATATAAGTAGCTTTAGCAAATTTAATTACATATTCTATTTATGTAATTCTATGCTTTGTGTTTCATTTTCTTAATAAGAGCTTCTTGATTCACTTCATATCCTTTCAGACCCACATTGTTGAGTGGTCTCACAGTGGAAGGTTGGCCAAAGGCATCTGTGGATGTTTTCAGATCAGAAGAAAAAGTGGTGATTTTTTTCTTTTTTTTCTTTAATGTTCTCATTAGTTCAAGTTCTTAGACAAGTTTTCCAGAAAGCAATGATCAGCAAGAAACATATAAACTTCATTTATAACTTCATTTAGAACGCCTTGTGCACCTACGTTAATGAAGCTTTCTGTACTGTACTGTCATTAACTTAATGAGGGGTAACTGAAGGTCTCAGTGCGGTACCTGCTAGGATTGAATATTGAAAGAGGGACTTGGTGGTCAACCAATTTGCATGGTTGCTAGGGGTCCCATTTTTTTCTGTAACTTTTACTAATTTGATCTGTTCAACATTGTTTTTTTTCCTCACCTCACTGCTACATTGTGAGGAAAACTGACCAAAATCAAAGAAATTATTGTAGATGACTTCTCTTAGAGTCGACTTAGAACTAAGAGTCAACTTGTCACACCCAAACTTACTGTAACCAAGCTACAAAAATCTAACCTAACCTTAACCTGCAATTAAATCTATGCCTAAACCTAATCTAAACATACAACTTAAACTACAACTAAACCTAAACTTAACCTACATCTTAAACTACACCTAATCCTAACATTAACCTACCCCTTAATATAGACCTAAACCTAAAAAAAAAATCATAAACCTCAGAAATCCACCAGTGTTGTTTTTAAAATTCTTCTTTCAGTACATCACACACAGGAATCATTGCCACAGAAATATCATTATTGAAATAAATGGTGAGTTGGACAAATTCAATATATATGTTTTGAACATCTGCAAAGTAGTGTATTACATTGTACTTTGCAATACATGCTCTCTCAGTGATGGACAAACATGCCTCCCCCAGAGTTACCTCGTGTCGGGAGCAGCTGCTTAACCCAGATCAATCATCAATCGATATGTTAATTTGGTTAATATAAAAACCGAATCATCAACCTCAGTGCAGGTCACCTTCATCCTGGGTTGAGATACATGTGAAATCGATGAGTGGCGAGAGCAGGCGCTGGACTCTGGCGGGCGCTTTAATTACACGACTGGACTTTAGCTGCCAGTTCCCCCAGGGCTGAAACGGAGCTCTGCTGAAATGAGGATAAATATTTGTTTAGGCAGAAGTGTTAGTGGGGGCTTAAAGGGATGCCTTTCTCCCTGTACTGCTCATGGTCAACCACACACTGCAGAGGGGGAGAGACCCCCTGAGAAGGAGCACACATTCATATCAGCAACACACACATATACATACATATATGCATGTAAGAATATTCTAGCATACTGCAAACCCACACACACCCTACACCCCACACATAAAATGTGGTTGCATACGTGTATGCACACACATTTACACACATGAATATGTGTGCGCACTCACACACACAGGTTATTCTGTCACAGGTCATTTACTTCACATGCACTACTACTAGAAGCTTTCCATTTCAGAAAGATTCAGAGAATAGTGTTGAGTGGCAGTGTGTAACTTTTTCCATATTCAAAGAATTCTCACATAGAGTTTATTCCACATTTCAGTCATTTGTAAATGTTCTAATTAAATTCAGATGCTTTGGCCTGCAATAGTCATCTAGTGAAATCATTGTAAATACAGTTAGAAATATTTCTACTATATATATATAAGTATCTTGATTATCTTAGATTTTTTACTTGTATTTTATAATAATAAGTGTCTTTTAAAGCTTTACGTCACAAACATTATTTATATATTTTCATAAGGATATATTATTTATTGTTTTAAAAAAGACCATTTATATACCTTATTTATTATGAAAAGCTACATCATCTGCATAATTTCTTCATTATGTCTTGAATACCTACATCATTTCTAAAATAAGCAAAATTATTTGTGCAATTTCTTAAAAAAACACAACACTGTCTCCATTATTTCATGGAAGAGGCAAAAATACTTGTATTGTTTGTTGTCAAAATCTAAAAACCCTGCATTATTTAATGACAAAAGCTAAGGGACTATATGATTGTTACATAAAATGACTTAAAACAAGTAAAAAGTGTTGGAATATACTGGCTATTTACCTTAGATTTAAGAGGATTTCACATTGTTGTGGTGTTGCAGTTACCTCCTCTCAAAGTTAATCGTTAATCAGAATACTTCATAACTACAGTAGTTTTAACAGTTCAGTGAACTGAATGTATGGAAAGGACACACTACAAAACTATAAATATTGTTATAAAGCCATAAACTCCTCTCTGAAAAGATAATGTTACAGGAAGAGAGAAAACGTGCTTGACATTATTGTGCATAAGTCTGCAAATGGGTCTGTAATGCACAAACCCTGCCATCAGTCCAAAACGATTGGTACCTTGACTCATCGGTTTACAAACAGGCTACAAATCCATAGACATTACACAGAAATCAAATCATATGTCGATTAATATGTGCCCCAGTTTCAGGATTCAGACACCATTTTCTCTGATTTAACCAGTCTATATAACTTAACTTTATTATAGACTTGATATCAGACTGACCCAAAGCAGACAAATCTACAATACTGAACTGCACACTGCTGAAAGGTACAGCACAGATCTCCCCTGAGTAAAGAAACAGTGCCCCCCAGTGTGTGCTACTTACATCAGCTTTTTCAGTGTGTCTCAGTGATTCATGGGGTCAACCTACTGCTATGAAAAACCCACTCTCATGTGCCTGACCCAATTTAAAATAAGTGATTCGCATGAAGTGTAACATTTTAGAGACATATGAAAGGCTCTTTATTAAAAAGAAAACATATTCTCCAAAATATTCCTCCTACTAATATACTGACCCACATTTAACCACATTAAGCATCTAAAATAATGCCTTTTTGTTAACCCATATCCTGCTCAATCCTCAGCTCACACAAACCCTAGCCCAGAAAGAAATATCCATCCATCCATTTTCTATACTGCTTATTCCTGAATAGGGTCACGAGGGAGCTGGTGCCCAGCCTGCTACTCTGAGCGCAAGGGCGGGAAACAACCATAGACAGGACGCTAGTCCATCGTAGGGCTCACACAGATGATCAAATGATCATTTTCTAAATATCTGGGTAAATAGGTAGAGTAGGTAGCTATATAAATAGTAGGTATATATTTTAGGTTGAAGTTAAAATTAGTGTCAGGGTTAGGTTGAACAGAATATATTAGAATATATTACATTTAATGGTTTCTTTGAATTGAACAGATATTTAGTTGAAGAGTGTGTAACTATGGCCTTATTATTTTTATGATACCTTTAATTTTAAGTAATACAGACTCCTGTGTTATCATTCAGATTACTGCTTGCAGTCATATCTGACTAACACTGCCATTCTGACAAACACCAGAGAAATGTGTTCCACCTAAAAGAGGTGCTGAGTGACTAGATTAGACTAGACTAAGAATGCAGTGACGCTGTTCTTCCCTGGCTTTGTTTTCCGTATCCACATTTCAAAGACAATGAATCAAACTAAGTAACTGTTACTGCTATGGGCATACTGCTATGTTACTGCTATGCTTCAGGAGATGTTTCTAAGGAGATTGGATGTAAGATAATCCACCTGCACATGGAAGAGGAATGTCAAAGGAAAATAAAAAAGTTAAAGACTTTCCAAAACTGTAGTTAATTAAGTAAAACTGTAAGATCTGGTGGAACACCAGAATCTCTCACATTAGGTAAACAATCCGCAAAGTTCTCATCTTAACGTCTGTCCTTTCATTGTGAGAAGATAAGTCAACATTGTGGGTTTGAAAGAATGTGGAGCTGCATAAGAAGTTACAACAAGAACATCTATTAATCCAACTACTGAAGCTGCTGCTGCAGAACAATGGTCTGATGGTATGATGTGAAAGTCCAGACTCTAATACCATTGAATGTCAGGGCTTGCTAGGTTACATTTTGTCAGCCAGGGAGGGAGGTCCCTTTTGACTGGTTTTGATTTGTTGCACAGGGAAGGCGTTGCCCAGCCTCTTCACCCCCTCAGTTGCTCACACCCACAGCAGCCCACCAAGATTTATGCCAGCTCTACCAATGGCCAGTCCATGTCCTTGGAGTTACCTAGAGAAGTAGAAAATGCTTCAACTCCTAAGACTCAGCTTTGAGGTGTGGAAAAATCTGCTAAATGGTTCCTGAAGAAAAATGTTGAAAGTCTTTAGAAAAGCATGGAAGCTGTAGTAAAGCTCAAATGATAGACAGGCTAAATACCAAACATTTCAGATTATCTTTAGAGATGATGTTTAATGGCTGAAGCTTCTGTGACATTTCCTGTACTGTTTTCTGTCTTTATCTCAATTGACTGTTAATAAAATTTCTAAAATAATAAAATAATAAACCAATACATTTTTCATGGTCATTTTGACTGGATACAAAACAAATGGTGCAAATAAACAGTGGTCTCTGACTTTTCCACAATACCGAACTTCTTTTTTGTGGAATGATGCACATCTTTGAACCAAATCCAATCCAGTTTTTAAAACTCAAAACATTCAGAAAATGTGGACATGTATGAATTTGTGCATCCATACTTTTAACAACTCAGTCAACTATGGTGAAGATTGCCACACTACTCATGCTTCCGTCCCATGCTACTCACGGCCAAGGAATCAAGGCAAGGTCCTTATATCCTATAAGAACCTTGCCTTGATTCCTTGGCCACCACTGAAAAATTCACAATTCAACCAGAAGGGGTCGCTATTATAAAGTAAAATCCTCTAAATCCAACACTAAACCAGAAAGTTAACTCAAATCAAACTTGAAAGGTCCTACCTTTACAGGACATTTTCTCAAATCCTCTTCTTTGATGTCAGTGTTTGCAGATGTAGTGCTTACACTGTCTATGCTTATTAGCACACAAGCTATAAGTACACATTGTTCTTTTTCAGGGGGCTCATGCAGCAGTGAAAGTGAAGACTGTCTACTTCACTATGGATTACTCTTTATAAATGCATGCCTAAACATACATGGCTGTGCGAGACAGAGGAAACAGATGATGTAGTTTGAATTGGATTTGTTCATTAGGGGATCAATTGGAAGGTCAGGCATGCTGTGGTGGGACGGAGCACTGACGCAGGCAGATGCCGTAATCAGACTGCTGAGCGCACTCTGGGAACTGGTCCAGACTCTGGATGTTATTTTGGGACCTCTCACACAGTCTCTTATCATTTTATTAATTGTCACACTCCTTTTTCCAGTACATGCTAACACCAGTGAAGCATGCATTTAGTAAGTGTGTGTGTGTATGTGTGCATGTGTGCGTGAGCTGTTTGATAGAGAATTAGAGAATTAGAGCACGACTTTAAGTTTAAGGAAGATATCGTAGGGCCGATTCTGAACAACTTTGGCCTTATTGTACTATGCGTTATCTTGTGTGAATATCCCATCATTGTGGAGGTGCATTAAGTCCACGAAGGGCTGCAAATGATCAACAAGCAGTGAAACATGCTGGGCATTGTTCAATGACTTGCCAAGAGGGACCAGTGGACCCAACCGATGCAATGAGAAAACACCCCAGTACCTTGCTGACATATATGGTGGGTCTTCTCCCAAATCCCTTGGAAACATAAAGAATACAGCGCTGACCTGTGGGATATGCATGTGGGGCCTCCTGCACTGAATATGTATGTCAGTCACTTCTCTGTTCACATATATTCATCATTAAGGAACTGGACTGAGGAACGTTAAATGCCCACAAAATTAAAAATGTAATGTCCCATCCATCTCACACCCACTATCATGCCTCACTCACACTCTGATAATTCATGTTGCCTTGCCCTAAACATACTGGCCAGTGCCAGCCTCACTCACAAGATTATGGCTTATAGCTTATACAGGTGTGGGCATTCCCAAGCCATGCTCAGAGGTAACACCACTTCATAATCAATTTCTATACATTTGCCATTTTAAAGGGTTAAAGTACCTTGTCTTGATGTAAAGAATCTTTACTAGTTTAGAGGTTCTTCTCATTCACAGATGTTTTTTTCTTCTTTTTCAAAGCTAGTTCTTTGAAAATGCTCAAGAATGTACAGTTCAATACAGATGTTACTGCACGACTGACCGTTTGTATTTCGATTCTCCTGAAATCAAAGGCATTATCACGACTTTATCCTGCTTTTGTTGGAGTAACTGTCTTTACTCTCCAGGGAAGGTTTTCTATTAGATTTTAGAGCATTGCATTACATTCAACGACAAAAACATTAATGAGTTCAAGATGTTGGTTGATCACCACCCCACCTCATCCCCAACTGAACTGGAAGGAGCACCATTATTCCAGTTCCACTTCTCCACAGTGCTGGGGGGCTTTATACCACTGGACCCACAGCTAGCATTAGACATGGTACAGTACTTCATGTTTATCACCAAAGCATCCTTGTCTATTAGCCATACATCTCTACAGAGAGCAGGCAAGTGGTGTGTGTGCATTTGAACATCTGTACCAGTAAAGGATGCAACATAAAGTAACTGAATGAATTCATTAGAAGGCATGTCCGCAAACATTTGGACATATAATGCATATACATAAGAGTACTTTTTTCTTTGTAAACTATGGAAAGTATAATTGGAGAGCTGTTTTTAATGCAGTAGTAGTCTGTGTTATATGAACTTAAAATAACAAGTGCCCCACTTCCTTTATCACATAAGCACAGGACTTAAAAAATAAGATTTCCCCCCTGATCTTAAACCTGATCTTGATTCCAAAACCTGATCATGACCCTAACCTTTGTGGTAATGTATTGTTATCTGTCAAGTGCAGTAAGTTAAGATAGTTTGTTAACAATCCAAGCATCTGCAGACCATCCACCAGGGACTATCCAAATAATGCTGGACCTCATGTTCTGAATCATTTTTATCTGATGGAAGGGTACCCAGCAGCATAGATCTTTATAAGGACAGAGCTAAGTACTGAGACAACAGTGTGTGAAATTCCACAATAGAGGCTGCTGTCTCTCACTGAGGACAATGGACATGTCTTTTTCTCATTGTGCGAATCTGAATAGTGACTGTATTGAACATATTTTACAGATTGGGGTGGCAACAATAGGACATCACGATAATCATAAGACCTTTTGAGATACATCATATGCAATGTTCAGTTTTTCTTAAATTTGTGAACAAGTACAAAAGGATAAAATACACCATTTTTATATAGTAGTGCACTTAAATATTCCTATAAACGGTGGCTTTTCAATTCAATGTTTGCAAAAATAATGTTAAATATAAATTAACATTTAATGGGTTGACATCCATGCATTTATCGACCCACTACTTATTGCAATGCGGTTAATACAGATATTATACTAGTGGCAAGCCCTGAAAGTTAGACCTAGACCATCAGTTCAGGCCAAAACTGTCAAAACACTCAAAAAAGTTAAAGAAACCTACTAATTTCTGTTGATTCTGGTAAAGCTAAGGGCCTAACACAGTACACTTTTTGTTTGCTGTTCTAGATGAAATACAGACATTCAACATGTGAAAGATACTCTATGTTTGATTTGAACAAATTAATGCATATTTTACCTTGCATGTTGCAGTTTAACATAAATTCTTTCTTGATAAAATGAGAGGTTGGACAGTGAGCAATGTGTATGCCTCATTGATGTCACTGGAGCATGGAGTCTGATCCATAAGCTGCCATTCACACGGCATCTCAGAATCCCATCAGCAGCCCGGACGTCTTTGTAGTTGCTAACTCCATCTCTGTATGGAGGGCATTATGGATTTCTTTTTGAAGGGGGGTGGGAAAGGGGCTGTTCAAGGCTGCTACCTCTGAAGAAATTGCTGCACTCTCATGGGGTGGATAATCAAATCACATCCCCCTCATGCTCAGGCTCATGCACTTTGAAGGACTCTAGCTTTGATGGTTCCATGTGCCTGTGACATCAGCACATCTGGAAGAGATTAGAGATGGAAACAGGGTCCACTGGGGGTGAGCAGGCCTGCCTTGCTCTATAAAAGGCATTCTCTAAGAATAACCCAGCTGGCCGTGTCCAGTTTTATTATTACATCTGTCTGTTTTTGTATTGTGTCTTCATTGTATTAGCTCCGCATTCAGTGCTCTTTGAGCATTTCATGAAGGACCCAAGACAAATTTGACAAGTGTATTTGATCATACCGGAGCATCTGTGCTTTCTCCTTTTGAAATAAATTATTTGAAATAAATAATTACTTTTCCTGCTTTAACACCCCTGATTAAACATACCAGGTAATTATAAAGAACTTCAGGAGCTGCAGATACAAATCTGAACATTCTAATCCAAAAAAGGTTGTTTCACTGCAATGCAAGTCAGAGCTAGTCCTTAAAGTGCCAGTCAATAAGATTTGAAAAAATAAAAATAAAAATAATAGAAAACAGTAGTAATCAGAGTGACAATTCAAGAGCTACTTTGAACATGGAGATTCTAGAACATGTCTCCCGATCAAACCTAAGAAACAATGAATTATAACTGAAGAAAGTCGACAAATTAAAGGAGGGCATTGGATAAACATTGGATTAGCTTCTGAAAGTTGACCTGAGCATATACTGGATTTATATTCCTGCTGAACAGGTAGAATATTTCAGGGTGTAATTGAGTAATGCACCTGTGTTAAAGTGTAGTACAGTAGAGCTGTATTACCTGTAAAGCAAATTAGTTGGTTAGTTTTTGCCTGTGTTATTTTGGGGGGGTGGTTGCTAGTCAATATTTCATATAATTTAATTTGCCATCCCTGCTGTCTTTTTGGAAACATGACCTATACGACCCCATGAACAGATCTGACTGAAAGGACTCTTTATATAGAGCTACGGGACTAATTGCCTACCAGCTGTAATCTTACAGCCAGCTTTTTATCTGTTGCTGAACAAATCCACAACTGTTTATTTACATATGCACCTCAAAGAAAGTCTTGAGACTCAATTTTTCCATTCCATTCCATTTTTATACATTTTCTAGCTGTTTGTTGGATATAATTGCTCTCTACGTTTAGACAGTATTTCATCATAAATGTATAAAACAATCTACTTAAAAACAATGAATACAGTTTCACATGGTGATGAAACTATATATATATATATATATATATATATATATATATATATATATATATATATATATTTTTTTTTTTTTTTTTTTTTTTCAACACTGCAGTAAACTACTTTGTTACTATCTGAGAACACTCCTTGCTGTTGCAGGATATGTAAAATGTCAGTTAATGACATCTAGAGGATGCCAGAGGGACACTGGGTCAGGATTAAAATAGCCAAACACATGATCTATTAAAATATGCCTGAACTGGAGTGGGGTATCTCTAGCAATGAGTTGTGATGAATTACTTAAACTGCTTAAAAGGAATATAATTATAATAATAATTTTTTCAAACAGAACCTCGGGTAAACCAAGGAAACAAGACAACACTGTGCTTTGTGTCAAATAATGCGAACATCAGTGCACTGGATATTCTCTCATACTCTGACATCACTGACGTTCTGCTGTGCCAGGCTGACAGTGGGACCATGGTTCGTGTCTTCAACGAAACCCTCCCCCCCCACACACACAATTGGTGCTGAAAGCCACCAAACATTGATCCACTATCTCCCCATTAGCCCAACTCAGTGTGTGTATACACACACGCACACACAGGAAGAGAGACAGACAGACAGACAGACTTTTTATGCAACGTCTGCTCAGGAATTACACCAGTTAGAAACTACATTAATACACTATGTGTACAAGAATACAAATACAGAGACCTGCTTATTTGTTGTTTCTTCTGAAATCAAGGGTATTAAAAACAGTTTGATGTGGACACACACACACACACACATACATTATATATATATATATATATGGAACATGTTAAATCAAACCCACATAAAGCCCATCATAGGCCCAAACTACATATATGCTCCAATATACAATCTCTGTCAATCAAAGCAGAACCCTACATTTACACCAGTAACTGCTGTGACATCACAGGTTTCTTGACTTTGATGAACTAAACAGAGAAGCTGTTGCCACAGGGCTGTAATTTGCAACAAGACTCAATTTGCCCTTCAATCCTTCAGCACAAAAATGATGTGACTGACTGCTGGATGGCTTCTTCACAGCCTTCTAGAACATATTCACAGTTTTCACCACAAAAAATAGACCAGGAAGACATGAAAAAAGAGTGCAAGTGGTCATGAGGTTCCACGTGTCCTGTTCATCAACAATCAAAACCACAAAGACCCTTAAAGGATTAAGGGCTGAGGACATGCAGATGAAAACAACTGTAGGCTTTAGAAATATAAGGGAGACAAACGAAATAAATAGAAAGCATGCAAATTAAGCATAAAAAGAAGCTCATAAGTAAGTAAATAAGCAGATATAACTATACCCAATGCAGGAGTGCCTTCTTCGACCTGAACCAAAATTGAACAACGAACTCTTCCGGGGCAAGCGGTGATCTTTGTGCATGATTTCAGAAGAGTTTGCTGTGGAGATGGCCACAGCCGTTTTATCGCAAAGACTGGAGTAGCAATTTTCTTTCAAGTTTTGAGTGATAAAGGCACATGTTGTGTAGTAAAAATATCAGTAACTCTGTGCCTTTGGGGTAGTCAAGAAAAAACTTGAGGAGCTGAGAAGCGTCTGTCAGATATGCAGTCCACCATCAAAGGACCTGATCAGCAGTGCAAGAAAGCAGGTTCCTTGGCTGAATAAATCTTAGGTTGGCCGGCTATGTTCCACGATCTGCATCCTGATCTTCAAGCTCATATCTGGAAAAGTGAGATCTTCTTTGAGTGTAGCTATCAAGACTTCACAGGGCAGTGTACCACAGCTTCCAGCTCCACAGAGAGGTCATGCTAATTGCCATCAAAACTGAGAACTTCCTGAACATGTCTCAGCCTTTTGCTTCCCGAATCCTGAAAGTAGTTCACTTCGCCACTATACTGGCTATGCTGATTGCCATAAAATCCCAATGTTCCTCGGCACATCGACAGTTTGCTTCCCAAACTCATTGAGGAATGGACCTTGTCTTTCTTGTACGAGCTGGCGAGAGAAGTTTGGTAGAGCGAAAATGGAAAACAAGGGCTGGCGGAGCGTCGACCTTTCTTGTGGGGTCCCAGGAGACAAGCATTAGGGGTATGAGGTCCCGCTAAGTTTCCATATTTGTTTTGCTTTGGCTGCGTGTCCAAAGTTGGAAAAGAGTGAAGGCCAAGGAGGACCAGAGTGGGAACATGAGAAAGAAAGCAAAGATTCCTCTGTTATCCGAGACCAGTAGCGCACAAATAAGAATAAAGAACTAAAGCTGCTAGAAGAAACACAGTCAGCCTGAAGCGTGGTGCATAGTCACACGCTGTGATGGTGTGTGTGCGTGTGCATACGTCCTGACTTGTTGGAGCTAGCACTGGGTGTCTCCTCTCTGCCTGCCTACACTGGCCCAGCCTAACACGTGGAAGCATACTGCATCCCCATGAGGCGCTAACCACACACACACACACACACACACACACACACACACACACACACACACACACACACACACACACACACACACACACACACACACCACATTGTGCATTGTTAGCCCTGATAAGAGTTGAGGGGGAACATCGTGGGTAGAATAAAGGAAAAGGGGGGAGCAAGGGAGTCCAAAGCAAATGAAGTGGAAAAAAGCTCAGTGTAACCCGATAATGTCCCCTCAATCTACCACACACAAAAAAAAAAAAAAAAAAAAAAAAAAAAAAAAAAAAAAAAAAAAAAAAAAAAAAATATATATATATATATATATATATATATATATATATATATATATATATATATACACGGAGCATTGCTGTGACATGCATTGACACTCAGCATGCAAGTTTACAGCTGCCCTCCTACACCTCCATCTTACTCATTCACTGCGTTACATGCAAAACCTTGACAAGCTCCATTTCTCAACCCTCTCCTGCGTCATCCTGCTCTGGAGAGGAGGCCTTGTGTTTTTGTCTTTGGTCCTACCACAGCTTACTCAGCCACCAACAGAGCTGCCTGCACTGAGCATGCTCATTCACCTGAAGTAGGGCTGTATTCCCCAAAGGAGCACTTTGTGGATCTGAATAGATGACTAAGACAGGCAGACACATACATGTACACAGCCAGTGTGGGATTAAACAGGAGAAGGCTTTGTCCATTAAACAAATGGCTAAAAAGTCATAACATACCTTGATTAAAAGCTGGAAAGCATGTTAGTCACTTTGAAGTTTTAAAGCTGTTTTTAGGAACAGAGATCAGAGACGTGAAACACATACACATATCATAACAAACTACATGTGATGACGTGATGAATTATCGGTGAGTATTCCAGCTTGGAAAACTTTGTAAAATACACTCTTTTCCAATTGAATTAAATCCCAGTTTAAATGCTAAAGGAGCCTTCCAGTGCATGTTTACTACTCTGTCCATGTACATGCTTAACCTGCATGCAGACTACAACTGATCAGCAAGGGTTGGGCTGATGATGTCAATGACAAAAATATTGGGTTATAGAGGAAGATGAGAAGGTCTTTGCTCACACAGGGTTAAAATTTACACATACATACATAAATAACAAAAATAATAAATAACGTCCCTTAAAATTCTTGTATTTTCAGCTCAAAATGCAAGATTTTCATACAAATATTTAAAATCTCTTAATTTTTGCATCTCAAATGAAGGCATGTTTGAGCAGCTCAGAGTAGCCTCCTCAAAATAACAATATTTGGCATGAGTGACTCTCTCCTATAAATACTTTTTCATTATTATATTTTTGGTGAATAAAGGTATGTTAAACAATAAAAACATCCCACAAAATTATCCCAGGGTTCTTACAGATGAATAAAGCAAGTGTTTACCATTCTTGCCTGTTTGCTAAATATCTTTTTGCAATTAAAATTTTGTTACTATATCTACTCATTTTCCTCCTCTAACATATAAATTCAGCTGTACTGATGCTGACCTGATCTTGATAACCAGTGTCGGTTCAGTGCCATCTCATTTTCTGCTACTGTTGGTATTAAAAATGATGAAACGTGTCAAATATGTGAAAACAATATCACAATATCCCTTCTTCTTATGAACATAAATTTTGCATGTTTGCATGTTTTGCATATTAAGAATACAGATGATTGAGATAAGGTAGCAAAGCTGGAAAAAGCAGAAATGATAAAGAAAAAGACTAGAAAGAAAACGTTCTCAGATTGAAATCTACATTCATACACTGATGAGTGAGGACGTTAAGGTGATGTCATGTACAAATCATTGATAAGCTAAATCCATGACAAAGCCTTCTAACAGAATAGCTATGATTGTCATCATAATGATTTGTTTGGACACTTATACCTTTAGAACATTTGATAATTAGGAATACATTGACACTGGAATATAAATCTGTTTAAATACCCAATATAACTAAAACATACATAAAATAAGTCCATGCCATCTATTTCACATTAATGGACGGATGACAAAACTCACTTCATGTGTGGCCATGTTCTATGCATTACCACTGTCATATGAAGATAGACCAATCACATATTCCACTGTTATAAATGTCCATGTATTGCCTGAATAAACATTGTGAAAGATTACAGCAGCAGTACAACTTATTTTGGTTCACATTTGGCAGTTAATCTGTGGTTTATATCTGTGCTGATCAATACCTGCTGCACTGTATGGAGGCGCCATTATTCATGCATTAGTCATTGTGCTCACTGCACTCTTCAACTACATGATAGATGTCGCCGTCTACTCAACACTTGAGCCCTGACAGAGTGCAGATGAGAGAACAGCGAACAAAATTAATGTATCTGTTAAAATACACACAAATAAACACAATGGGGAGTTCTGAAGTCAGCAAAAAATAATGAACTCCATCTATTCTACGGTAAGTCAATAATGTAATGATCATGACATTTCTAAGAGTAACAAGACAAAGCAGCAGCCATGCCAGTAATCGAGTGATGGAGAGGGACGAGGAGTGAGGGGATGTTCTTGTAGTTTGGCATACTTTCATTCACCAAAAAATTAGAATAGTATGCAATCAAGACAATCACACATAACACATATTGCTGTTGTGGTCAAATTAAGTTCTTCAAAGTTGACAGTCTGAACAATCTGAATTTCCTTTTATATTTTTGTTATTTATGTATATATATAAGTATTTTATAAGTACACATAAGTATTGTCACTTGTCATGACTTTTATTCTGAAATTTGAACACTGTGTGAGCAAAGGAAGAGCAAACAGCCCATTCCTTCTTAACAGGTCTGAACAGGTTCCATCAACAGCCAATGAAAACGGAGCACGGAAAATAAACACAGCATGCAGATGAAGAACAAAAGCCATATATTCCCATTTAATTTTACATTCCACATAAAATGATGCAGGAGCTTCATTCTGGCAATAGAACATATGTGATACATTAGCAGCATTTAAGATGGAACCAACATTTTTCACAGAACCAACACACATCCATTTGCATGTTTTTTAACATGAGGAGTCAGCACAATTAGCCACATAAACAATGTCTGCAGCGAGCTGTTGTTCTCCCATGTTTAATTTGAGTCCTTTAGGTAACGTGATGCACCCATATTGTGTAGTGTATGAAGGGGCATGTTGTGAGCGAACACTGAATGTGCATGCAATGTGAGTGAGCAAGCAGTTTGACAAAGACAACCCATGTATTCATTTGTTTAATGTACAGCAAGCAGCTCGTAACGACCTCTGCTTTTAAACATTTGTGACTCTCAGATTAGGTGAGGTTTACAGTTTCAGCAGTTTCATTGTGTGCTGTCTTTTGGAAATTGGTACACATTCATCTCTAAAAGCAATTTTGCCCCTTGCCTAAGAACAGCCAACAACGTAACAATGTGGTCCTGATTTTAATTTTAACCTCCATTCAATAAATCACCATATAAATCACACAAAATAAGCAAAACGGCTACAGTTACTAGCCAATGTTTTGAATGCTGTTCTCTTAAGAACAGCTACATCACTTCCTACACTCATGAATATTCACTTGAAATGGCCCATAACCCAATATCTAGGTCAGAGATGTCATCAGCCCTGCCCCCACTTGCTCATCAGTCGGGATCTGCATGCAGGTTGAGCACATGGACAGAGGAGTAAACATTCACTGGAAGGCTTCTTTGGCATTTAATCTTTTGGCATTTTAGTTGGAAACGAGTGAATTGTAGCATTTTTCTGAGCTGGATTACTCACTGAAAATTCATCATACATGATTGACTTTTTAGGTCTTTATTATATATTGTATTTTTGGTGGTGCATCAGTGATCTTTGCTAAAACAACATATGAGCAATATTTGACTGCCAGTGTATATTGAGCCACCTGTTGTTCTTATTATACAGATTACATAATACCATGTGACGTAGCTTAAGGCAGAGCTGTGTCACAACACAGTACATATGAACCCTCTATGTAAATGTGCCGTTGTGCAGCACTGGTCAGCTATCAGCAATGAAAGCGATTTGCAAATGCTGGGTCAGAACAGAGAAAGTGGATCTTCTAATCTACAGGCCTTCCTGCCTGACAGGAGAGAGTAACCAGTTGCCAACACATACCTATATAGCCTCCCTTCACCCATGTTTATCTATGGCTAGCTCCATTTGTGCACTCTCCTTAAGAGGAAAATGCTCCGTTTATCTTTAATGACACCAGAGCTAATCATTGATAATGGAGGCTATGCTCTACTTAAAGTAAACATGCTCCTTGAGTGTCTCTCTTGGGTCGTCCAGTCTATCTGATTTGGCAAGTATTATGTGCATACTGCACTAAAAATGTTTTTGTGTTTGGTGTTATACTGTGATTTATGTTGTGCGTGGGTTGTGCATGTGCATGGCTCCATTTCGGTCCTAAAAGAAACCCCAAGCCACCCAAAGACTTTTCTCATGACACAGGACACTAGTACAAAAATATTTAGTCAGCCCAGCATTATAAATACAATTTAAACAGCGGCGTGTAACACGTGCCATCTGGTAGAATCACAGATGAAACTGCAAGTGCTGCAAAACACAGTGCCTCGAAAGGCAGAAAGTGACTAGAAGATGCGGAAAGCTCTCAGCTTTTTCATCAGAGCCAGAAGTGACAGATTGTCATACACCATGTGGTAACTGCAGTGCATGTGGACCTCATAGAGAGTGGGAGGAGAAATTAAATAACTGTTTACTTACGGGGGTGTAAATTCAAAGCCACACATGACAGAAGATGGAGAGAAACAGAAACATTTGTCATGTGTTTGCTGAAACAGTGTTATTGTATATGATTCAAAACAATGGTTCAGCCTAAAGAATCATTTACAAAATGCTGAAGTTTGTCTTTTAGATTTTTTGAGATTTAGAATTTTCTTACATTTGTATTGTAGCTAAAAAGAAATTCTCAGCTTGGTTTGATGAATCTGGATTTCTGCTAAGATTCACAAATGGAAGGGTCAGAATTTGGTTCAATCACCAACCTGCTTTGCAACCAGCAATAGTCTAGGCTAGTGGATATGATTTAATGGTCTGGGGAATGTTTTCCTGACTGATTTTGGGCGAACAGCCTATCTACAATAAACAGAATTATATAAATGTTTATATAAATATATTTATCCTCAGCATTTATTTCCAGTTACTCCCTCCATGCTGTTACCACTCAATAATAAAGGGCTGCATGTACTGAGTACTCAGTCATCTGAATCAGTACTTTTGAAAAGTACTGATATACTGATCTCTATATTTTTTAATAAAGTGTACAGTTAGTGCTGTTTCATCTCTGCCTGAGAGGAGAATCACAGCACTGATTAGTTATCTGATCTTCTTTCTGTGCCTTTTGACGTTGAATCCAGACATTTGTTTTGCACATGACAGAAAAAAAACCCCAAACTGCCCACAAAAACAGTTCCTGGGGCCCCATCCCTCTCACCTTGTGCGTTCAATTGGTCATGTTAATGATCCACTGAAACAAGGTCAAGCCACAACTATAATTCAGCAGCTGGATTTAAGGCTCTTGTGGTCCCTAGTTCAATACTGTGACAAAGTCACAAGATACCAGCTTTATTACAGTACACAATAAAAAGTTCAGGGAGAATTATAGATGGGGAATATATTGTAAATACTGATATAATGTTTTAGTCAGAGTCCAGCCTTGTGCAAGTTATACTATAGAAACATTGCTATTACAAGAGCAATATGACTTTATTCCCTATTTCAAATGATATAATCCAGTACAGTTTGCTGAGTCAGGAAAATATCATGGAGAGCAACTGTTTTAAGTTTTATTATTAAAAAATACATATGTAGTTAGGTATTTACTATTTAAATATCCAGTATGTTTTGTTTTTGGTGATACAAATAAATTAGGTTGTATGTTGTTAAGGTTTTCATCATGTTGTATCATCATCATTTCTCTTGGAGATGTTGGAATATGGAGATATGAGTTTCTTATTCATCCAGAATCAGGAAGAATAAGACCAAAGACTGAAGACATTTTCTTTTTCATTTCACAAAACATTTTGACTGATAAGGACCCACTACATACACAAGACATGATTTGCGTGAGAAACATTTAAGAATTGGACACTTACAGTTTGTAAAGGATGAACATATCTTATCTATAGCCACAGCCTGTGCAGCAGACAAAACTACTAAATGGGAATTCCACACACATCTGGGCTCTTTAGATTCAGATTAAGTCAAGTGGAAACAGCAAACACTGTGTAAAACTTAATGAAGAAAACAAGACATGTGGACAAACGTCTGTTTACTAAGGTATCTAATTCCACTACTCCTTAGCATCAGATGTGATGCATCCCAAAGTGTGATCTTGGAGAGATGATCCTGGCAATGATTCTTACAATGATCATTTTTTAATATCTCCCCATACATTAGTCACGTTTTTCTTTTAATAAAGCTGAACTAGAAAATCTCTTAAATATATAAATAAACATTCTACATGTTACAAGGCTCAAGTCATTTCTCACCATAAAGGAAGTAATCTTTTAGGTTTCTGACAAGTTTTACAATCAGGTGGTCATGACCTCCAAGTGAAGAATCCGTCTCTGACGTCAGATTCCACGGAAAGAGTTTAATTGCATCTGGGCAGTGGAAATGTTTACATGAGGATCAGAGAGACATCTGTACACTCACTCCATTCACTTACTCCAAGTGTAGCTACTTTACACTCTGCCCAAAGCCTGGATGATGGACTGTTACAAACTGTATACTGCTTGATTTGCAAAATCTACAAAGAGATGCCTTTGTACAGTTTATAGATTTAAAAACACATGATTCAACTTGAAAGCATTAAGTCTTCTGCAGCAATTCATTCTGGGACATTGCCAAAACTATTTATTTTGAGAAATGGGAGCTCTATTCACCCAGATCCTTAAAAACACTTGAAACAGCCCTCGAAACAACTACACTAAGTCTTCACAGTTGAGTTTTCCAGTTGAGACTCTATTTAAGTTCAAAAAAGACAAGAGCAAACAGAGCCTGCTGATAGCCTATTCCTGGTGAACAACACCAGGCGTCAACACCTAAGGCAGAAGAGAAGGCCTGAACCTAAAGCAGAACAAAAGCCTCCTTTCAAGTCCCCCACGCAAGCACTTACTTCAGAAATGCTTCTTCTGCCTAGGCCAATGATTTAAACTTTGGATTACCTTAACAACACTACAGACCCTTCTGACTGTAAGCCTCCTCGTGATGCTCAGAGGTGCATGAGATGCAAAAGCAAACCACCAATGTGACACTGATCAAAAGGAACATCCAAAGACAGTCCAAGGCTATGCTACTGTCCTCATGGTCAGAGCATCAGATGAGTAGGAGTGACCAGCAGGCAAGGACATGTTGCAGAATATAGCAAGAGAAGAACGTATCACTGCCTTAGAGAGCAAAGGAGAAAGCCATACCTGGGTGTGTGGGCCAAAGTGAAGCGCCTCTGAAGAACAATACTGCGGTTCATCAGAAGCTTCCTGAACAGCAATGGCGAGTTGCGGGGAGAGTTGCGAGGAGACTGTCTTGAGTTTGGAGATTCACATGGAGAATTTGCAGACGATCTAGGCTTCAGCCTGATGGGCTGTGGCCCTGAGCTCAAAGCACTCTCCTCCTCTGTCTCACTCATGGTCCTGAGGTACCCTGATGCCTACTGTGAATTCAAGTTAATGGGTGTCCAGTGTTCCGAGCTAATCTGATGGCCAACAGACTCAGCTGCAGGAACTTCAGAAACTGCATTTGTTTCTGAAGAGATCCATGACGGGTCAAACAGAAGTTTGGGAATACTCCAGAGGCCTGCTCATTTCTGGGCCCAGAACAGTTCCTCCTCACTCAGGGGAGCTGCTGAGTTTTTGACAGACACAGACACAAGTGTAGTTCATTGCCTCCCCTTCCAGCTCCAGTTCTGTTTACATTACCAGAGTTCCCTCCCTCCCCCTGCCTAAATATGGCTGGATGAATTACTGGGGTTTAGCAAGCAGCATGAGTAGGGAGGCTGGGGTTGGATGAGGCTAGAGAAAAGAGATGGAAGAAAGGAATAGGGAAAGGAGGGGGGTGCTTTGGGTTGAGAGCCCACAGAGGACCGATCCGTCTGAGGAAAAGGAAGGAAAAAAGTTCACTCTATAATCATTTCCTTTCTCAGCCCATCTGTGTATAAACATTAACCACCCCCTCTCCCCCTTCTCTTCTGGGCCTCTGGCACTGCTTTCTAAAGCATAATCTGTTGCTGGTCTGTCTCAGGCCAGAGCACACGCGTTCTCCTTGACTTCAGTCTGCCTCGCCACATCTTAACGTTTACAAGACTCGGTCATATGAGAGCCTCCTCAGATGAGACACAATGGAATAGAATCAGGCCTCTGTCGTTTTTTTTCTTTAAAAGAAATGGACACTATGACAATGTTTGCTGCTTTTTAATGAGCACTGCATCGTCTCCCAACTATTATATCTTTCATATGCATTCATTCTTGTTTTATTGGTTTATTATCTGCTATTGTTTCCAATCGACGTACTAAGCCCAAGATAGCAATCCCTGCACTTTGCAACTAATATATCGGTCAGGCCATCTCATTCAAATGTAAAACCTGAATGAACCAAACAGATAAGATTAACTCATTTTGGTTTAACCTTTAGAACCTTTGCCAATTTTGTGGGATGTTTTCGTTGTCTGATATACTTTTACTTGCCAAAACATTAGAAAAGTATTTATAAACCAGTCACACATGCCAGATATTGCTATTTTCAGGAGAGCCTAGTATACGTAAATGTGTCATCATTTGAGATGTAGAAATTAAAAGAATTTTAATGTTTGTTATTAATATTACATATTTAATAACAAATATGAGATATTTATAATACTAAATTCTTCAAAATAATTCATAGTACTCCAAATAAAATAAAAAATAACCAAAATGTCCTTTATTATTTCTGTTATTTAGGTATACAGTGGGGAAGGAAAATAAGTACTTGAAACACTGCTGATTTTGCAAGTTTTCCCACCTACAAAGAATATACAGGTCTGTATTTTTTATTATAGGTACACTTCATCTGTGAGAGACAAAATCTAAAAAAATCCAGATACATTATATGATTTTTAATTAATTACTGCATGAAATACGTATTTGATTCACAGAAAAACAGAACTTAATATTTGATACAGAATCCTAGTTGCCCTGGCTATGTGTTTTGGGTCACTGCCATACTGGAAGACCCAGCCACGACCCATCTTTAATGGTCTCACTGAGGGAAGGAGGTAGTCGGCCAAAATCTCATGATACATGGCCCCATCCACCCTCCCTTCAATATGGTGCAGTCATCCTGTCCCTTTGCAGAAAAGCAGCCCCCAAAATATGTTTACATCCCCATGCTTCATGGTTGGAACAGTGTTTTTAGGGTTGTACTCATCCTTCTTCTTCCTACACACAGGACGAGTGGAGCTGAAACCAAAAAGTTATTTTTTGGTCTTATCTGATGACATGACCTTCTCACGTGCCTCCTCTGGATCATCCAGATGGTCACTGGCAAACTTAAAATGGGCCTGGACATGTGTTAGCCTGAGCAGGAGGACCTTGCGTGCCCTGCAGGATTTTAATCCATGATGGCATAGTGTGTTTTAGCATGGTCATTTTTCAGTATCATCCTAACCCCACGAGGTGAGATCTTGCATGAAGTTCCAGACCGAGCAAGACTGACAGTCATATTGTGTTTCTTCCATTTTCTAATACACCAACAGTTGTTACCTTCTCACCAAGCTGCTTGCCTATTGTCCTGTAGCCCATCTCAGCCTTGTGCAGGTCAGAACGTTTGTCCCTGGTGTCCTTAGACAGCTCTTTGGTCTTGGCCATGGTGGAGGTGTTGGAGTATGATTGATTGAGTGTGTGTGAGTGTGTGGAACAAGTTCAAACAGGTGCAATTAATACAGGTAATAAGTGCAGAGTAGGAGGGCTTCTTAAAAAGAGCCAGCCTTCCTTGCTGGTGTGATAGGTGATCAAATATTTTGAAATGCAAATGAATTATTTAAAAATCATACAAAGTCATTTTCTGGTTTTGTTTTTAGATTCTGTTTCTCACAGTTGAAGTGTACCAACGTTAAAGTTGCAAACAGCTCTACTGTTTGTAGTTGGGAAAACTTACAAAATTGGATGTGTATCCAATACTTATTTTCCCCCACTATATATCAGATTTATCCCATCTTGGGACTTTTATTGTGAAATTTGAACACTGTGAGCAAAAAAACAGAGCAAACAGCCCATCCCTTCTCATTTTTGTTCTTTAAGCCAATATCTGGATTAATAACATAATTAACTCTGCCCACTCTGGCTGATAAGTCAGAGTCTAAATGCAAGTTGAGCATGTACACATGGGCAGAGCTGTAGACATGCAATGGAAGGCTCTTTTAAACTGGGATTTAATTCAGTTGCAAACTACTGGATTACTAGGCTGGAAACACCTGGCACCAGGCATGTAACTGTCTGCAAAGTGCGGCTCTCAGGGTAAGCAGCTGTTTGTCAAAGAATTAGCCTAAATTAAGGAAGTCAATCCAAAGCCATGTGAGTATAAAAGTTCACTCTAGTTTAGGAATTCTTTGAAACTTTTTTGAAAGTATTTTAATGGAAAGAAGTTCATCACAGTGTCAATCCACCTTTGTGAGGTTATTTGAGTTTATGTAAAAAAAAAAGTGCCCCAGGTTTGCACTGTTATTGATGCCAATTAATAACAATATATTTGTTATGCAAACACCACAGAAAAAGGTACACAGGTAGAAGTTGGGCCATACAGAGTGTACCATTGATTTAATGAAACATAAATAAATATAGGTGCTAATAGACTGTATAATACTCTTGCTGGTACTGTTGAAGTGATTCTCAAGGAACTTTAAGCTGGTGAGGTTCTTCACACATTTTGATTAGGACATTTGTGGGGTCATTCCCATTAAAATTTACTCTGAATTCTCATTTATCAATTCAAGTTTAAATGGAATACAGCATTTATCTAAGGTTAACAGCATGGATTTTTCCAGGTTAGTACAAACAATGTGTCAGAAATGACAGAAGTCTGAGACATGAAGGCATTCAGTACTGTCTGAAGTGAATTTAGTAATCTAGACTTTTTTATTGTGTGAAAATTCTAATAGCCAGTGATATATAGCACTGAGATGTCAATACCTTGGCAATTTCAGAACAATACTGCACTAAACTACCTTGTGAGACAGTGTGGACAGCAAGGCATCAAGTCAGCTAGCTATTTCCAGCTTTAGACAGAGCCATTAATGTACTAACCCATTTTCTACTAATAGGACGTGATGAAGTGTTGCTATGCCAACATAAGTCACTGCATGTTCTCCTGAAGGTATCACTGCTGCACTTGCATCATGTATTGTCATTTTACTCTAATGTTTCCAGATATGAGTACCTGCTCCCTTTCTGTTTCACATAGCATTGTGGGAGAACAGTACCCATCATAACCATTGTTGAAAACTGACCCTGAGTATGCTTAACTTTGACACTTTTATCTATGTTACAGACTACTCTAAAACTTGTTAGTGCCTATATTTATTTCTTTTATTTGACAGGCTGACACTTGTTCAATGCCATTTGGTTTATTAATGCACAGTAAGAATTCCTCTGAAGTCAAGTTCTCAGTGTCACATAATGATGAATTAATCAGAGAATCAATCAAAGAAATAAAAATAAAACCAGAATTAGCCTTTTAAATACTGTAAACATGTTAATCAGCTGAATGTGTGCACAGATAACAGGACTACCCTGTGTTTGAAAACATTATACAAAAGATCCACATAAATCAACACTGGCTTTTTAGCAGAATATTTATCATCATCAAGCGGCTCAGCGGTCTAATGCACTACCACTATGATCTGAGGATTGCAGGTTAGAATGTCATGTCAGGTCATACTGCTTGCCATGGGCAGCCTGAGTCTGAGAGAGAGAAAAATTGGCCATGCTCTCTCTGGGTGGGTAGATGGCGCTCTCTCCCCATATCACACTTAAAGTGATGCTGGCCAGCATAGGCATCTGTATTGGAGATGGGGACCCGTCACTGTTTTCCAACATGTTGGCTACCGAGCAACGATACAAAAATGGCAACAGTTTGAAAAAGAGGCAGTGAATGATTTCTCATCCTCACCCTCCTGGTGTCAAAAGCATCCTATGTGATAGGGGGAGAGTACTAGTGGGTTGCGGAAGTGGCACTTCCAAATTGAGAGGGAAATTTGGTTAAAAAAAATTCAGTTGGATTGTTTTTTTTACAGAACAGGTTAATGAATCACTAAGAGTGCAAGCAACTTGAACATTGAAAATGTACAGAAATGAACAACAAATTTGATATGATCAAATATGATCAATTATTACAAGCTTGTGTGACAAAACTGGTGCATGACCACAAAAGAGCAGTACATGGTAAAAGAAATTTGGGATCTGTCTGATCTTTCTACCTATTCAAACACAGCTGTTGTGTTAATGCTTGCCAAATCTAACCAGCAGATGGGGCTCCCAGAGAATATTCCCAGCCTTCCATGCAGCTCTGCTCAGTACACACACACACACACACACACACACACACACACACACACACACACACACACACACACACACACACACACACTCCTACAAACAACACACTCAGTATACCTGAATCAAATGTTTATAACAGTTTTACATAAATAAAGCTGTTAACAAAAAGATTGCACACCAGTTTTACTTGTGTTTATATATAAGACATTCACACAAACACATTTCAGAATAACAGAAAACTCTTTATAGCATCAGTACCCAGGGACTCACACATATACAGTTCAGAGTGTAGGCCAACAATTTAAAGGATGGGGTATTGCAGACCAGTGTCGGTATTGCCACAAATGCACCGCCTTCTGAACAGATAAGAAAACTTGTGTGTTAATTACTTGGTTCACTGGAAGCAAAGTAAAGCAGTAATGAATGTGTTATCAGGCACCACAGCAAATGTTCCATGCTGCTGTCAACAGGAAAATAGAATTTAAAGGCCCACTGCAACACTGTGACGTCAATCATAAAACAAGTCATTTTTTTGGTATGTGTGCGTAATGTGTGCGTTTTAACAAGAATTTACAAGAATTTACAGGAATTTTACATAATCTGATAGCACTGTTTATTATTACATAATATTATAAAGCTTCAGTAACAACTCAGTTACATCTGAGAAATAGAGAAATTACTGTGCACATTATATGCATATGATTTGTGTTTATCTGTTGATAGATAATAGATGGTTGCTGGGTGTTTGTTACATGTTGCTGGGGGGTTATTTAGGTACCCCAGATGGTTACTATGGTCTTGCTAAGTGGTTTAGTGGATGGATGATACAGTGTTGCTAGGTGGTTGCAATTGTGTTGCTTAGTGTATTTAGCATGTCGCTAGGTGTTTGGAGTGGTACCACAGGTATTATAGGTTTGTTATACAGTGGCTAATTGGTTGCTATAGTGTCTCAGGTGGTTGCTAGTTTTACTGCCAAATTGCTATGGTACCCCATGTGGTTGGATGGTGTATTAATAGTGTTTTTGTATCATAATGACAAAAGAAGGATGTACAAACTGCACCTCTTTCATTCCTATGGAAAATAATCAATTATTATACCATAATTAGTTACAACCATATTTAGGATCTGGATAGTTTCTAATGTTTAATTGCTCCACCAACAACACTGATACCAATACATCAAGTCCATTCATACTCCAAGCTAAGGCAGCCACATACATTTTGGCCAAACCTATTTTTTATTTTATTGTTTTTTCTTCTTCTTTATGGTGACTGTATTTATGGTCCTATATAAATATAATATCTAGTCACAGGCTCAAATGAAGCAGAAGAGAAATTTGCATTTGAGTAACAGACAAGACGTGTGAGCCGATTGGACAGCGGTGTAGAATGCTCTAGTTTGGTAGTCCATCTGACTGGGAGTCTCAAGGCCATTGCTGTAGAAACACATTCTTTTATCTGTGTATAGCCTTTTATTCATAAGTCCTTACAATGAGGATGTGTGCGAGAGTGATTCAGTCATAAACAGTCCGTCTCCTCTGCTGAAGATAGTAAATAGAACTGATGGAAGACTCAGCAGCACTAGAAAGACAGCTGAACTGGATCAGGATATTGGGCATGAACATTTTTTTCAGTGTGTGTTAGAGAACAACAAGCTGAACAAAGCTGAATATTTTAAACAGATTTTTATTTACGTTGTATTATTGCTATTTTATTTATTATAGAAATTTTAGCCTCCAATTTAGATCAAAATCTCACCCATCATCACATGATGCCACAGAGGGAGAAAGCTACTCATACATTGCTTCTCTTAAAATCAAAGTTATTAAAGAAGAGTTTATCCTGCCTTTGTTGGAGTGTCTCTACTGTGCCAGGAAGGCTTTCTACTTTAATATTACTCTAATTTTGGAGCACATTGTGAATATTTGATTGCATTCAGTGACAAGAGCATTAGCGATGTTGCGTGATCCCTATCCCACCTCATCCCCAACTCAACTATTCTATTGGATGGAGCGCCATCATTTCAAGAAAATGATTTATTTTCAATACTCCACAGCTCAATAACGGGAGGCTTAAAACCTCTCTAGGGTCCTTTTCGTGATTATCTGCCCTATCCTATTCTACTGGCAGTACTTCTATACAAAACAGGCTGTGTTTGTCCATTTGCACATCTGTGTCAGCAATGGGTGCAGCTTCAAGTAGTGGAGTACATTCATTAGAAAGGGGTGTCCAAAAACATTTGCTTCCTCTAAATAAATTTACCTTACACACACTTCAACTTCATTTGATTTTTATGACTGATTATTATTACTAGGATAGTAATCCTTAAAATCACAGCTGTATTAACTTTAAGGCTTGTGGTTCTGCAGCTACATAGCAAATGATCCGATTTCAAGGTATATGTATAGAATTTTCAGACCCACTCATGGATACTGGGATTGTTAATGTGTAAAATCAATAATATGCCCTTTGTTTCCTAAATTCTATTAAAGATGCACCTAATATTAAAAACTATATTCAGCAATAAGGACAGTACTGTACTTCTTTTATTCAGTGATAAGAGAGATGGTCGATCTGCTACTTTGACTTTTTATTCATCAGCATTGGCCCACAATTCCCTACTGCATCTTTAATTTCCAATCCATGCCTCAATACTGTTTTTAAATCAGCTGAACTGCAACATGTTGCAAGTGAGATGGCATCCTTCACCGCTGTGAAATCAAGTGCAGCCTGTTGGCCTGACATGGCCTATGAAATCACCTAGGCAACTGAGGGTTGTTGAAAAGCAGATATATTTGTATTTAAAGCTGCAAAAAAGGACAACCACTGAAGATGTGCCAGTGACCTTCAGGGCAGCCGAATCTGTGGCTTCTCAATTGCCTTCTAAAATAAATGGACAGTGGTTCAACTAAAATGAAAAGGCTCTGGAGAAGTGTTAAAACACACACACATACACAAACGAGTAGGTACACATCCACAATGGTGATCGCAATGTGTGATTATAATCTCATTAATCTATGACAGTATGATCTAGAGAGTAAGGTCAAATTTAGTCAATACAACATTTTTTTTTCCAGTTGTGACAATTCTGTTTGTTATTTGTCATGAAGTAGATTTTATGAACAAAAGGTTTTTGAACAATGGTTGAAAAATGCTGACCTCTACTGACTAAGAAAACTGGTGCAAGAGACCGCTAGCAAAAACAACTGCAGGGTTGATTAGGGGCCACTCTGCTTAAAGATTTAATGTACCATCTTGATTTGTTTCCTGTGTGTGGTGGAAAAGGGCAAATTAGAAGATACATGTTTAAGCAGGAAAAGAGCCCATCTAGAAGAAGCAAAATAATGAAAGCACGCCAAACCTGTGCTTGAACTAATTTCTAAAAGCCTCTAATCAATGTTCTCAAACCATGGCCTTGACAAATCCCCTGCCTTTACCCTTAACATCATGCTGACAGAACAAATCTGTGTGTCTGCAAGGGGACAAATTATTCTTGTCGGTTTGCCACAATGGACAAACAAGAGCAGCCTGGAAACCACATTACAGATGAATGAAATGATAGCAAAGGTCAACCAGGTCATCTCAATTACAGGTCACACACCCACTGAATTGATGGCAACTGAAAAGTCTAGCTGACACACAACTAAAAAAACACATGTGAAAGAATTTACGTCTGATTTAAGATCATCCCACAGCCATTTAAACTGAACATCTGACAGGTAGCTACCAGATTTAGAAATTAAATGATAACTTTGACACTTTTATGATTTAATTTGTACATAAAATATTGCTTCATTACAAGCTTGAGATTTAACCTGGAGTTCAATCAAAAATGTCTGCCGATTAAAAAATAACAGCCAATAACAATAACAGCCCTTTCTCCGTTAGTGTAGTGAATTCTTAAAATTAATTACTGGAGCATTTAACTCCAATGATAAAGAATATTGGAACTGTACAACTAGAATTGAATTTTTAACTTTTAAGGATTTTACACAAACTCTCCATACTAATGGCACAGACAAAATATGGCATTTAATTACGAAAAATACACTTTGTAGACTATTTAAAAGCCACTGTCCCTTTAAGGCACTGTGTGGACTAACATTAGTAACCAGAAAAAGGAAAATCATGTCTTTGGTAAGAATGTGTGCTGAGATAGATGCTGCATTTCCAAATTTACTGAAACCTTACTGGCCAGATACTTTAAAAAAGGTGCTGAAAATGTCAGGGGCATTTCCTGACTTCCCAGAGACCTGGGGATCCGTCTATGAGGGACTTTGTTCCTCCAGCTCTTTGGGGTTGAACTTAATCAGAGCATTGGTTTTATTAGTTTGACAGATTCATGAGCAGACTCCGTTTAAAAAACAAAAACATTTTTAATAATGTCTCTCCATTTTCACATGCCACAGGCATATATGGCTGCCAAACAACTGGTTCACTGCTGTTTATTTTCTGGTTATGGATGAATGAATAAATCAATCTTTACACTGATGAGTTACAAAATTGCTAATATTACAAAGCCCCATTTAAAAATGCTTTGGGTCATCAATCAAGCTGCCCCGTAGCACATTGTATGTATTAAATGTGAAATTACAGATGTGTTCTTATTATTCTTGATTTCCTTTATTTCATATCTAGTGTTCCACAGATGATCCCCACCCAAACCTTTATATAATATAGTCAATCAATTTAGTTACACATATCTGTGCAAATGTGCAAGTAATGTTGAACAATAAGAATACAGAAAAGCTGACAGCATGCATTTAAAACAATGTTAAGTACAGTGTCATATTATATTGCTTATTTTGGATTTTACAATTTCATCCTCCATGTTCAGTGCAGGAAATATAACAGTGCTGAGTGGCATCAAAGAGCTAGAGTAAGAATGTGTCTAACAATCAGTATCACACCAGGGTACCTTCCCTGGATGAAAAGGGGAGTGTGAAGCCCATCACCGCAGGAGCTTTATACTCATTTGAAGCTGAAAGCCAGTACCTTTATAGTCCATATCCCACAGCGGCTAGACAGGAGGTAAGAATGTTAAATATTTTCCTTTATCTAAAGGTTATGTAATGCTCCCATCATACACTTCCAAATCCTAATGATAAAGCTGCACCTTAATTTCACTCGGCCATGTGGATTTCTACAGCAACATGCTGATGTATTGTGCTACGCTGAAAGAACAGCAAACATGACTGCAGCTAAAAACATGTGCAGAAAGCAAAGCTGTTAGAAGTGACTCTTCTGTAGCGATTCAGCACTGACCAAATTGACATGGATTATATGGAGCAAAAATTTCCAAAAACGTTAACATCCAAATGTTAAACAGGTGGCAAAATGCATTAGGTAATAAATTGTACATATGTGACTTTGGTTTGTTGTTTTGACTGGTTTACCGCACTGCATAGTGCTTGAAAAACTGGAGAAAAGCATTGTTTTAACACTGTAATAAAAACACTCAAATATTTATGAGTTTTACCTGAGGATGCTGTCTTTATGTTGTGATCTTTCAGAGTTATGTATCACTAGGAAGTTAAAAACTTTTGGCCTTGCCCTTTTCTCAGTTCATATGGGTAAAAAAAAAAAAAAAATCAGCCAACACTTTCCAATTTGATATGATTAACATCAGTTTGTTGATCAGGTAAAGTAGTCCAGATTTAGAGTGGAGGAGGTTGAGCTCCCCTTCTATTTTCCTGTCACATTGTCATATGTCATGTCATTTCACCGTTTTGCCAACTTTGACTAGGGTTATGTAAAATTTGGAAGTATAAATATTATGGGTGAAGACTGTTAAAAATCTATTTAGAATTTCCGACAGATTTGCCAGAAGTGGAAACAACAGTGTTTTAGGTTCATGGTATCTTAATTACTGTATCTCTATATTGAACTTTGCCAACTATTGCAGTTTCACCTTCTATGGCCCACTTAGAAAATGTTTCACTGACTGATTTGTTTGAGAAAGTCAAAAGATATGATCATATATAAGCCTAATCAGAAAATTTCCCCTCAGAACTCAGTTGGAATATGAGGAAGTAAAACAAACTAAGGCTTTAAAATTGAAAGGTCTATTTAATTATTAGTAGGCTGGTGATTATTAGTTCAACTCAAACATTAAAAAATCTCCTAGAAGCAGCCTCAAATAACATCAGTCTGCAGGATTGAGAGAGGAGCCTCTCAGTGTTTCAGTCAGTTCTGTAGGTTTCTTTTGATTCCCTCTAATTTTCATTAGTTCTTCTCACATGAAGGTTTTTTGGTACATTATCCCAAAAACAAAGGCTGGTTTCAACTTTTAAACCATTTCATTCCTGATTGCTCATATTCAGTCTCGTGGACTCAAATGTGTGGAATAATTGGATCATACTTGTGAAAATGATGTCAGACTGTGTCCATAAATAATTAATTGTCATAATCATGCAAATGAAGAATAGTCATATAGATCAGTTAGAGCTCAGTAGGAGCTAAATGCTACATTTTGCTTTGTTTCTTTCAAAATCAAGGGTATTAAAAGAGTTCATCCTACAAATTGTCCAACATTGTCTAAGCAAGGCTTTCTACTTGATTTTAAAGTATTGCTGTGAGGGTTTGATTGCATTCAGTGACAAAAGCACTAGCGAGGTCAGGATGTTGGATGATCTCCGGCCCACCTCATCCCCAAAGAACTGAATGGAGCACCATAATTCCAGAAAACACAGTTCCGCTGCTTCACCGCTCAGTGTTGACGGGCTTTATACTCTTCGAGCCCATGTTTGGCATTAGGCATGCTGCCAATAGGTTCCTGTTCTTCTGCTCCAGAGGGTCCTATTCTATTAACAGTACCTCTCTACAGGGACTAGACAAGCTGTGTGTGTGCATAACAACCTGTTTTTATACCTTTAAGGGTCATTGTAAATTATAATATAATAATATAAATAATAATATTAAAAAGAAGAAGAAGGAGGAGGAGGAGGAGCAGGAGGCTGTTATTATACTATGAATACAAATGCAAAGGTTTCAGAATCTTTCAATTAACTAATATCCTATTTGACAGAAACTACACCTTATAAAACCATATTGTATCAAAAAAAATTTTTTAGATCTAAAAGATTTTCCCCAGTTCTGAGATATTATTGTGTCACCTTGCATGTACATGTTACTTTTTTGTCACAATTTTTTATGACGTGTAGATCAGGGGACTGAGAGGGCATTTAGAAAGCTTTAGTTTGTGTCTTTTGGTGGTTTTAAACAATATGCTGTTGCAGACACCATCCTTTAGCCTTTTAACAGATGGTTTGATATTTTTATCAAGGTTTGCTTGGTATGCTTTTGGACTTCCACCCATGCAATCCTGCCAATGCCAATGGAGCCCACACAACCCCAAAGCGTAACAAATCCACTGCATGCTTCACAGTTGGTAACGTGCTCTTTTCATGAAATGCACTTCTTCTATTTCTTCAACAGCCTTTGTTCCCAAAATGTATCTGGCCTCTTTAGATGCTCTGTAGTGCACTCAAATGGTTGGGTTTTGGAAAGAAGTCAATGGTGCACCACTCATTTGACTCAGCTAAGCTTCTTGCAAGTGGTTTTTAACTTCTATCTTATTTCCTGATTTAAGCTTTCCTGACAAGAGCTCGTAGAGTAACGTGATATTATACCACAGCTTAAGCTCACTGAACAAAAAACTGTCACCTTGTCACGTCCTGTGTTCCCACGTGCTTCTAGCGGGTGTGTTTTGTTTTGGTCTTGTCTCCGCCCATTCCCAGCTGTGTCCTACTGATAACCCTGCCCCTTTGTAATAATGTCCCAGCTGTGTTTAATGTTCTCATGTGTATATATGCTCCCTCATGTCAGTCTGGTGGTGTGATGCTAACTGTTGTGCTATCTGTTATGGTAACTGTTGTTTTCTGCTTCATGTATTCCTGTTGTCATCCTACCTTTGTTAACCCCACGTATGTAACAAACCTTGCATGTTTAAGGAGGTAGTAACTTCAGGCTTAGGGATAATGGGACTATAAGTATCTGCGGGGTATGGGTCAAAACACAGATGTTAATGATTGCCAAAAACTGGTGACTGCATTTTTGGCATATCAAGAAGTGGCTGATTTTGCAGGTTTATCAAAGTATACAGTCGTATGGGTCTACCAGCAGTGGCACAAATCCCAGTCTACAGGAAATTCTCATTAGAACTGCATCTGATAGACAAAGTGAGTAAAGGGCTCTTGCGTGCTATTCTTCTCCATATGTTCATGGTTCGTACTTTGCTGCAGAGTGTTCTTTCAAAAGATGTCAGTAGTCCCTGTCCATCAGTCATCTTTTGGCCATAATTCTGACATGGATTTCCCATAGACTAAGATTTCTGCCACTGCTGTTAGACCTGTATGGCTGTACATTTCAATACACCTGCAAGTTCAGCTACTTCATTCACACCATGGCCTTTGGCACGGCCCAATGCAATCACTCCTTTTGCCAATCATGTACATACTTTCTTTATCAGTAGCGTTTCCACAGTCATATATAAATCTATATGACTTTAATTTCAGATTGCAAGAGAGGTTAGGCTCTACATTTCAGACTGTCACATAAGGTTAATTTCACATCAGACTACCACTACACAGTGTTTGCTATCAGCTGTCTGGGCTCATTCTCCAGCAGGATCTCTGGTATGCTACTGATCCATGATTACTGCACATTCCCAGAGGCTCTGACTCACACAATTCCAGAATTCCTGCCTGCGCCATGTGGCCAGGCCTGCACCGCACAGCAGTATTAACTGCCAATCTAGATGGATTACAATGTGGAGGAAGACTGGTTGGGTTATTTAGAGTGGCTTCTTTTGGAGCCAAAAGGCTCTATACTCCCTCTGAAGTCTCTAGGACTAGTCATCATAAAGAACGCCCCATTGCTTAGGCCATTACAGCTAGATTATTTTTTTTTTATTTGATCTGTCTTGGCCTTCAAACTTGCATCTGTTATAATACAGCATGACTCATTACAATAACTCCTGCTCACAAGTCCAGTCTCATTTCTGCTACGGTATGCAGGAATTTCTTTCCATTTCTTTCCAGACATTTGCAGTTGAGCCTTTTATTCTGTTTACATTACTGTAGCTGACCTAATTTATACCTCCTGCCCAGAATGCCTTTGGCCTCATGATCTACAGTTTTTAAAATAAAAGTGCAATGGTTTTGCAAGTAGATTTTTCAGTAGCACCCCAACCACAAATAGCACAGGCAGTCACTAAACCCACAGTAATCCATTCCTAATCAATGTAAAATGCTGCTCTTTTTGATTGCATGGAATTCAGCTGCCATGAAGCAGAAATAGATTACTGTTTTAACTCTATGATATTTCCTGGTGCCTTGGCCAGATCCTATAATCACATTTTATTTGGACATACAATGTAATCCTCTACACATATTTTAGAACATTTACAATCTCAATGAATGTATTATTATTATTATTATTATTATTATTATTATTATTATTATTATTTTAAAATGGTAACACTTTACAAAAAGGATAAATTATTTAACAGCACAAACAGTAATGAACACACAAATAATGCCTCAAGTAATTAATAAATGACACTACTTAATACATTATAGAGCATTACTAAATATCTGAGTAATTAAACATTTGAGAAGCAGCAGGCAGTTCCACACAATGTGGTCTCTACATTAACTAACACAAGGTATAATAAATAACCTATACTATGTGGACTATAAGTACGGGGACACCTGATCATTCATTGTTTCTTCAAGGTAATGGCTGCTAATTCTAGCTGGTGTGTGCTAAGTGTAGGGTGTTGATTTTAAAGCCTCCTTGGGTATCTTAGAAGAGGCATTATATAAGTATAACCTCATTAATTACTCAATCATTTAGTAATGGTTAATAATGTTAATTAATATTGTACTGTTTGTGATACTTTACAATATATTATTGTAAAAGTTATTGTCAATACCAGGTTTAGTATAGTAAAGTGAATTTAATACATAGATAGTTGTATGTAATTTAAAGGGATGTTAAGTATCTATGATGCATCATGGGCTGTGGACACTTTTAGCGGTGCAGCTTAAAAGGTTAGAAACTCGGCCACAGATGAACTACTTTAGGGTTTCTATAGAGCCTTTCAATGCATGGTTCATTCATTTCATCATTAATCTCATCAGCAACACATTAAGAGAATCTATCCTCTTTTTTGCTACTGCACACATACAGAACAGAATGAAAATAAATGAGCATGATTCTAGAAAATGAGTTCTGAACAGCTGTTGATATTTGTTAAAAAAAAAAACAGGTGTGCAAACAGACCGGAGAGCTAGCAGACAGTGAGGAACTATTCGCTGAATTTGACAAAAAGTGTAATGAATTGCAATTGTACACATTTTCTTTTTCATTTGACTTAGAGTTTACAATGTTTTTAATCAGAGTAACAAGAACAATCTTATTGATATGTTTTCTTTTCCGTTTTAATGGTAAATTATGACAAAAAAAACACATTTTAGCTTTTTTGTGTGTGTCAGTAGTCTAGAGGAATCCATTATCAATTGAAAAGTATAATGGTGTGTTCAGACTTGGCAGGTTTGCCTAAAGTAAAATCAACTCTGGTGTGATTGTTCGGTTAGTGTAGTTCAGTAGAGTAAGAGTAAACCATGCTTTTTGAACTCTTGTGCTTGTCAAACAAGAAATCTCTCTAAAGGATTTTGGTGCAGTTTGTATGTATGTATGTACACAATACAACGCACAATACAAGTTTGAACAAATTACCAAATGCATCTACACAAACCAAACACAGGACGTGATGTAATTACTTGGCTGTGTTATAGGCATAGCTTGAGTTGTGCATGGGCACAGAGTCCCTCCAACCCTGCCATCCTCTCCACTAACATCATGCTGTATGCACCAGCCTACTTTGTCATGGCTGAATCTCCAACCGGACAGCTCTGTGCTTTAACTTCTTCTGTATGATGCTTTAGTTAAGCAGGACTGTGTCCCAAACCACACGCTACCACACTACACAGTGGTCCAAAACTACAATTAATTCCACTCAATAAAAAAACAACAACCTGAATGTCTCTCATTGTGTGTGCTACTTATGTATGTATCAACATCATCCCTTCTGAGGACTTTAATTCTGAAATTTGAACACTGTGTGAGCAAAGAAAGAGCAAACAGCCCTTTCCTTCTCATTTTAATCTATAACTGAATACCTGCGTCAGTGACATCATTAGCCCTGGCCCCTCTTGCAGATCAGTTGGAGTCTGCATGCAGGCTGAGCATGTACATGTGGACTGAGCAGTAATTGTTTTGGAATTGTATTGGGATGCTCCTTTGCCATTTAAAATGGGACTTGATTCAGTTGGAAATGAGTGAATTTTAGCTGTTTTCTGAGCTGGATTACTTGCTGACATCACGCAATGATGGGACTATGACAGATAGGGTAAGTCATGTTGTTTATACCATGTTATCAAGCCTAGAAAATGGCCTGCTAAGTGTAGATCTCAGGTTTTAAGGGTTAACATTCACTAACAAGATTAAAATGGTCAATTAAGGTTTCAATTCAACCGATTTAGCTCTATTGAAGATAAAAAAAGATCAAAGCAGTGAAAATATTCTGAGGGTGAAGATATTATATCGTGTCATGTCAGATGATACTGTTTCATCTGCCAGTCACACCTGACGAGACAGATTACATTATTGAAGTTGAGAGAGAGCAGTAAAATATAACAGGTGAAAAGCTGGATGATGTACACAGTAACAGGAGCAGCAATGGCAAGCCAAATGATCTTATGATTGCAGTCTGCAGCTGGATGAGTAGATTCACCTGACCTGGGAACAGTCATTAAAAGTATTACAGGCTGGCAGACCTCGGATATAACACGAGTGGTCTATTAGCAGACACTGTGCCAAGCAGGAAAAGAAGAGGTGTCGTGACCCCTTTCTACCTCCTGCTCATCCACACCCGGTCCACTGACAAGCACTAACTACGGAGATGAGAAATGAGTTTCATTTCAAAAAATGGGACACCAGCAGGCAGGTTGGGAGGGGTAGAGGCGAAGGAAGTGTTTGTGCTGCTGGAGGGATATGCAGTGCCAAACAGAACATTGTGTCCCTCTAATTTACAACAAAGTGGCTGCTCCTCAGTTTGGGTCCAGTAAATCCTTCCAAGCAAGAGAAGATGCACACGATGTGAACAACACTGCTGTGTGCACCTTATATACGCTATGTGGACAAATGCATTGGGCCACCTGCTCATTTATTGTTTCATCTGAAATCAAGGGTATTGAAAAAGACACTATCCCAGGGGTTGAATATTTATGTGGCTGCAGAGCTGCATGTGCCTCATTTATTGCCCTATTGCGGCTCAACACCAGTCTATTTACAGATGAAGTCCTGCCCTTCAACAAAAATAGCCAATCAGCTTGCTGGCTACTGATAAATTCCAAGCACAGTAGCCAAAACAAGCAGACAAAACCACATTGTTTGTACATTATTGAGCCAAATGCTACAAAGTATTCATAGCATTTTGTATCCAATTTCATCATTGATTTAAAATAAGTTACTGAAACAGTAATTGGAGCTTTGGTGTGCAGTATTTTGGTATTTCCCCATTCAAAGAGATTGGAGTCTGGGCTTCATTATTGTCAGGTGTTGCTGTGACCATCGATCTGCATGCCAATCTTTAGTGGCTCTAAAGGTGGTTTGAATTTGGTTGAAATAGGACAGATTAGCTCTTCTTAAAAGTTGCGTGGCCAACCCCTGCTCTGTCCTGTTTTTGTTAGTGTCTACTGTTCAAGAAAGGCTCACTACTAGATTTTGGAGCATTGCTGTGAGGTTCTGTGAGCGACAAGAGCATTAGTGAAGGAAGGATGTTGGATGGAACACCAACATTCCAGAGGAGAAGGTTCCACTGCTCCACAGCTTAATGCAGGGGGACTTTATAACTCTCTAGCACACACCTGGTATTAGACATAGTGCCAAAGGTTTCATGTTTATCTGCTCCAGAGGGTCCTGTTTTTTCCCCCCTTTCTCATTGGATCATTCTTAAGGACATAATTTTTGCCTGATCTCCGGTAGAAAGGTAGACTCTTTGATATGTTTGGAGAGAAAATGAACTGCATTTCATGAAAATAACACCAACTATCAACTTTTACAGAAGTGCAGTGAAGAGCATTCATTGCTTCAGCATCAATGTTTGGCACGGAAGCAGCTGTGCTGCAGGGAGGAAAGCTCTAAAGAGGGTGGTGAAAGCTACATAGAGGATTGGAATCAGCCTCCCCAACACCATGGACATTTACACTTCCAGATGCAGGAAGAGGGCCACCTGCATCATGAAGGACCCCACTCACCCAGTGCACACACCTTTTGTCCTGCTCCCCTTAGGCAGGAGGTCGTGGCGCATTAAGTGTAGAACCACCAATCTGAGGAAGAGATTCTTCCTTGGAGCTGTAAGACTATTAAATTCTAACTAGAGAAACTGCTTGACAGTTTAACTGGACACTCAACAAGGCCCCATAACACCAATATTTCAAAAAACACTGATAAATATGCTAGATATGCTCCTGCAGAAAAAGACAAATAAATACACAATCTGCTAAAAATAAGCTTATAAATAAATAAATAAAATCTTTTTAGACATACTCAATGATGGCTGATTAACAACACACTGTGTTAACCCTAACACTAACACTTTGAAACACAATAATTTGGATCCACATAGGGTTTAAAAGGTAAAATACAACGTCATAAAAAAGGAAGAGTGCACTTTTGATATACATGCACAGACCTTTACTTCTGATACTTATGTCATCATTAGTTAATGATGGGAGTATTTCATTAGCTAATATACAGGTTCCTATACAATGTCAGCAGAGCAGGTACCCCTTGGTCTTGGTCTTGTATGTCACCGAACTTACTCATTTTCCATCTGTACTTATAATTTTCATAATTAACTTTATCACTTGCTGTTTTTCATTTGCCAACCACTGTTTGAAAAACTGTTTGAGGAGAATTCAGAAAGAAATGACTAGTGCCAGCAACAGCAAGCTACTCAAATGGATGAAACACTAAATGGGTTCAAAAACACTGTGAACCAAATGAATCATCTGGTAGGCTGGTAAATCTATTGGCCTGTAAAATGAAACGCATTTTAACTGATGTG
Organism: Acestrorhynchus altus; assembly: GCA_034509495.1. Lineage (NCBI taxonomy): Eukaryota > Metazoa > Chordata > Actinopteri > Characiformes > Acestrorhynchidae > Acestrorhynchus > Acestrorhynchus altus. The sequence goes on along the minus strand of CM067514.1, from coordinate 17,894,683 downwards.
TGAGCACATGACTGAGCTTTGAACAAGACTGTGGCTTAGTTGTGTAAGAGGTTGTCTGTAAGCATTCACAGAATGCAGTTTGTCAACATATCTGTTTTGAGTCTTCTTAGATAGAACCTAACATAAAGAGCAGCAGAACACTCACTGTATACTCTGGACAGTTTAATGTGAAGTGCTTTACTCTGTCGTGGATATTGAGACTAAGAGGTTCTAAGAGGTCAAAACATCCATGGGTCCTTAATGATTTTGACAGTTGGCTAGTTTATCAGTGTTATATCAGTGACTATTGCACATCCACATTCAAAGCAGGAGCCCCCACATGCATATCCCAGAGGTCAGTTCAGCATTCTTTAGGTTTAATGAGATATGGGAGCATAACATCCACCAGAGGTCCTCTGTTTACACCACAACATCAGATACCAAGCTTTCCCTGGGCTTGTGAGATCATGTCTTGTCTGGTCAGAATTGGATTTTTGGGGATCTGTCTGACTTTGGGCATATAAAAGGCATGAAAAGAGCAATGAACATGTGCAAAGTGAAGTTGCCCGGGCAGGTTCAGGGCTGAACATACAATTAATGAAGGTGCTTGCATTCAAATGGCAAAATGCAATGAAACAATCAAAAAAAACAGGGCCTTCCTAAACTGCCTTATTGATGTGCCTTCCTTGCTTGACCAGCAGGAGCTATCATTTAGGGGGCATGATGAGAGAAGTGAATAATCCAACAAGGGGATTTACAGGAAGATCACAGAAACACTAAGTATGACTCTGTCCTGAACACACAATTACAGTCATCAGATGTGTTTTCTAGTATGTCTCGTTCCATCCAAAATGACTTGATCTCTGCTCTTGCAGCCACTGTTTCTGATGAGATCAGAGATGAAATTCAGACTGCTCCCCTTTTTGGATGGCAAGTGGATAATAAGGTGGAAACAACTGATATTGCTTGCTGTGCCCAACTTTTTGTCATTGTTTACTATGTTGATTGTATTAAATGAATACTTGCAGGGCTACAATTTTAGGGATATACTTGCGGCACAGGCATACAATGGGGCTGCTGACATGGCTTCAGATCTCAATGGTCTGTGGGCCAAAGTGAAGGCAATTGCCCCCAGTTCAATGTTTGTGTATTGCTATGCACATGGACTTAATCTTGTGCTGTTAAGGAGGCTAAATGCTTGTCTATTTTTTGCATCACTCTGGGTTTTCTCCAAATCCACAAAGCGGACATTGTTTCTTGAGTCTGCAGGCTGTTCAAGGTTGCCCAGTAACGATCCTACTCAATGGAATTTCACATCACGAATAGAGAGCACTGTGGCAAACAACTGAATTTTTATAACATCATTGCAGATAAGACAACAGATGATGACACATTGGATTGTGCCAAAGGCTTTGTAATGAAACTGGAGAATTTTAAATTTGTGTGCAAAAAAAGAATTGAGTCTCTTCTTGGTTTTGTCAAAGAGGTCAGATGGTGCTCATGACCCATGAGATGAGCCCCTGAGAAAGCACAATCTCTCCCAATTCCAGGATCCCCAGGAGTGCTACAGAAATCTATACATGACCATCCTTGATAATCTCAGTGAGCAGATTCCTCTACGTTTTACAAATTTGGAATGTTTGCACTTAGCATTAGTCAACGCAGGTAAGTTTGATAACATAAGAGAAGTGTTTTCCCGGAGGAGGCATTCCAGAGTGTCCTGAAAAGTTATGGCCAATACTTTGATTCATGGAAACAAATTCATGGACTGCTAGGAGCATCAATCGCAGCTACATCTGCGGGTGTAGAAAGGAGCTTCTCCTGTTTAAAAAGGTTTGAGTCTTACACCCGCAACACAATGAGCCTCACATGCCCCTTTTACTCTCATGGCCCTTTGCTGCCTTACAGATACTAACATCTTGCCTTTCTCTTCTTCCTTCCCGTCATCACCAGTTTGGTCGTTGGTCGTCCAAGGGGTTGGCTCCACTCCTGCCTTTCATACTGAGCAGGACCTGAGAGAGCCCAGATGTTTTAGGACCTGGCCAAACTACAGGGCCAATGCCAAAGACTGTAACTTAGAAATATGAACCTTCAAATTGAAGTTGATGTGTTGGAAGCAGGAACATGGGCATGCACAAGAATCTGAAAGACTTTAAAAAGCCAAATTGTGATGGCTAGATGACTTGGTCATTGGTGTTCCTAGTATGAAATGGGCAGTACTCACCAAAAGTAGTTAAAGGAAGCCCAACTGTGAACTGATGACAGAGTCATAGGTGGCAAAGGCTCACTGATGCCTGCTGAGAGCAAAAGCTTGCTGATGCAATGGAAGAGCTACTGAAATGAAAATTGCTAAAAAATAAATAAATAAATCCTACTTTGCTATAAATACATTTATTCAAATTCATAAATGTGTGAATTGCTTCACCCCTTGCAGTAAAATGTCTATGTGACACTCAGTGTCTGAAACAAAGGACCACAAAGAATCAGGAGAGAATAAGATGAACACACTAAAGCCTCACTATAATCACAAAAGTACACACCGAGAGAAGCTCCAAATTGGAAATCAATGATAACAGGTCTCTCCCAGTCGAACAAGCAATCAAAGAGAAAACCTATACTGTTATTTAACAGACAAATCACACGACGAGGCTTGAATCAATACCATTGATCCAATTGATGTATGGCAACTGATCACTCGTGTTAGTTGGATTTGCACAGACAGACAACATACTTACACCGATCAAATAAAAAAATGTACAGGATATTGGTCGACACTGTACATGTAACATCTGCAAATAAATCTTAAATAATGAAAGATATTTACAAAATAGAATAGTTTTCATTCAAGAGAAGAAATCTGAGGTTGTTTGCATCTGATATAATTAAGACATACATAGGTTTGCAGAGCATGTTGTGCTGAAGAGCAGTGCACTCAGAACAGGACTATGCCTTTAACTTTTTTGTTTGTTTTGTTTTGGTTTAAAGAACAAATCACAAATCCTTGTCCAAATAGCTTCTGCTGAGCAATTCACTTCATTGTGCCTCCAGACTGTTTTCAGCCAATTCAGTGCTACAGAACCCAAACATTACACCCAGAAACACATGCTCCTTAGTTCAAGTAAATAGCATCTACTAAATGAATCTCTCTCTCTCAAAAAAAAAAAAGAATCAAAAAGCATATTTGATACAACACTATAGGGCTAATTTTGGATCTTATATACATTATCAGCTATATTTAGACATACTGAAAGCAGAGTAGAGACTGCTGTGATCCCTTCATTGGTTTCTTGTAGCTGCCTGCATCAGATTCAGACCTTGATGCTGGCCTACAAAGCCAAAATGGACCAGCACCTCTGTACATGATGCCAGTGGTCAAAACTTGAGTTGTACCAAGAGGTTTTCAAGCATCAAGTACAACTCAGTTTGGACCACCATAGCTCAAATTGCAAGGAAAACATGCGACTCTTTTCTGTTCTGGCACCAAAATGGTGGAATGAACTTCACCTGGGGGTCTGAACAGCTGAGTCACTCACTGTGTTCAAACACAGACTGAAGATTCATCTGTTTCTAGAGTATTTAAACTCCATAAAGATTTAAACACACAAGACAGTTCTGGAAGAGTGTTGTGCAGTGCCATTTTTCTAGACCAGTTTTGGATTCAACATTTCAGAATGTTGAAAACAACCTCTGATAAGCTATAAGTCATGATCAGACCATCTGTAAGACTAGTTGTTTCCATTCCCTGGGTACACATACCAAATAATATGAGAATAATTAGACTTATGGTTTGGTTAGACATTTATTATTCAAAAAACTCTTTTGCATGTCTCTTTTTCACATTTGAACCTTAACTACATTCAAATTTATTAAAGTTGTGTGATTTTTTTTTAAATGTAGGTCATTTTCCACCAAGGTTTTTTCACAATTGTGAAAATGTGAAAAAAAAAAAAAAGCTATTGCTGAAGCATAAAAGCCCAGAACGTCAAAGAATGTCAATCACACACTAAGTTAAAAACATTGTTTTCACATAAACGCTCTCTGAAAAAGAGAAAAAAGCCTATTTTGAAATTCCCTTAAGTCTACTTAAAAAAAAGAAAGAAAAATACATCTAACATTTGCTGCCTTTCCAAGCCTTTCCTTTCAGTTATATTGCTGTGAAGACTCTGTCTGACAGAGTCTGGCGGATAATGGGAGAAAAGCCTTTGACAGTATCACGGAAAAGACCACACTAGGAAATTTGCAATGGAAGACTACATGCAACAATTACTCATCAATAACCCAGAAAAATGTTTGAGAATTTAGTGTACTATTACTAAAAAAGCAGTTTCCATCTAAAAAAAAGGCAGCTCTTAATGATTTAAATTGTGGAATAAATGTATGAAGAAACTGCCACACAGAATCTCACACCAATGACAAAGCAGCTGATGAAGGATTTGCAGCTTTGGGAGCAGATTCTGGGTAAGAATTAACTGAGTTACCACGGTAACAGCCCCCTGGTAAATATTCACTTACTGCAGCACATGTTTATAAAACATTGTTTATTGAATTACTTCATGCAAACTATAGTGCAACACTATGATTCACATTCATAACATAGTTGAATTGGGTAAAGTGAACACCATTTAATGGACCTAGAATAATTTTTAATACCCTTTATGTTGAAAGAATCACTAGGAGAATGAGCAGGTGTCACAATACTTTTGTCCATATAGTGTAAATCATACACATCATAAGTTATGGGACCCAAGTACTATTTTGCCTAATCTTTGATAGAGGTATAGTATAACATGAGAAGCAATTCATGTTTTTGCTTAATTAATTTGTTTATTTAATGACTCACTGATTTCATCATCATCTCATCTGATATTTTTTAAAGATCAGAAAAGGATATGGAGTAAACGTAGTAGTAGTAGCATGTAAGTTGCAGCATTGTCAAATTAAAAATAAAACAAAGATAGCCCTCCTCCTCCTCCACACACACACACACACACACACACACACACACACACACACACACACACACCAGTTAACTTTTTAATGTTGTCATTTTCCACGTGCTTATCTGGTTAAGAGGATTATGTTACCAACACAGGTCAACACTGCTTCCTTTTGACACATTTTATATATTAATTTAACAACACGAGGCCATTTACGTCATAACTACTTTAAGCTAGATAGACCTTCCCTTAAAATCTGTATGAAAAAGCTTCAGGCATGTTTAATGTTGACACACTAACTTCTGAAGCTGTAGTATGAAAGGTATTAGCCCTATTATATTTAGAGTTAGATAAAAACCCTTTGGGAGGAAAGACAGAAATGTATCTCCAAAGCCCAAAAGAAAGGAGGATCATAGGTGTTGGCTTAAAGTGAGAAGCTGAGAAGTAGAAAGCAGCCAGGTGCCATCCTTGTTAGCCTTTAAACCAATGCGGTTTCATTGCGAGGAAGCACCCTATCAGACTTCAAGCTCTCTCTGGAGCTAGAGTAAATAAGCAGATATTACTTATCACCTCATTATAAACCGATAACCAAAGGCCAACAAAGAGAGCAGTGGCTAAATTAGTCAAGTCTTTAAATACAGACTAGACTGATAATTGGATTATGTGTCATTTGATTCTTTCTACTGCAATATAGAAGGGACTGTACATTACTTTATCATTCAGATCCACACAAACACCTCAAAATCACAGTAGATGATACTACAGAACATTAGAACAACTACAGTTTCTAGCATTTAATGTAATGCAGATACAAACAAGGGCAACAAAGGTACTGGTTAGCACCAGTACTTCTACTGGCTTCTGAGTCCAGATCCAAAATATATGCTGTATGTATGCTATGCTGTGGGTGGAGGTGGCTGTATGTATATACACAAGGTTTCTTCAAAAAATATTTGATGATTATTTTTTATGCATAAACAAATGAAGCTAGGGATGTGTGGAATGGTGCACATATGTAGGTGATCCTAACGCACATGCTTGATTTTTTTCTTACTGGCAAACCAATGAAAAGTAAGGAAGTGTAAGTGAGTGGCTTTGGATTTTCGTTTTTGACAAAATGACAGAAAAACAATGCTTCTGCCTTACATTTTATGTAAAGGTTTAAAATTCCCAAGTGGAAAGGGTCTGTAAATGGCTGGACCTGTGGGCAGCAGGCATTTGGCAGCTCCGTCATGATAACACACCTGCCCATTCTTCATATTTGATACAGAGTATCCTGGCCAAACACACCAGTGCTTCGTCAGTCTCCCTTCTCTTCTTGACATTTCTCTGTGTGATTTTGGCTTTTTCTTAAGCTAAAAATGGCCCTGAAAGGGATGAGATTTCAGTCCAGAGAGGACATCACGCAGAATGCATCAAATCAGCTGTGAGCCATCCCAAAAGAGGCATTCAAGCGGTGCTTCTGACATTGGCAGAAATGTTGGCAAGTGTGTGGCAGCCCAAGGAGATTACCTTGAAGGAGATTAGTGTAAGATTATATAAGAGGGTATTGTTTATGAATAAAGGTCAGATATTTTTAAACACACCATGTATATATAAATATATAATTATAGATAATTCATTTGTTGTAATTCGTTGGTAATTATATAATAATTAAATTTTTATCAGGGAAAATGGAAGCTATTGTTTAAGGCTTTGTTACACTGTATAAATCCCAAGCATGATATTACAACTCGCTTCAATGAGCTGATGTCAATTTACTGCAACTAATTAGTGACGCTTATTGACTATGTGTGTGATTCATGTTCATTCCTAGAAAACATATGGGCTCCATCATCTTTAGCCAATCTTCAATGACTTTTGCAAAAGAGTGCAGTAAGTGGGTAAACGCTATATGTCACACAGCATGTGCTAGCATTCCATGATGCCAGCAGGGCTCCTCAGCCTGGACAAGCAATCAAGGAGCTCTCACAGAGCTGGAGTTCAATAAGCTATAACGCTGTTTGGGGGTGGGGGGTAGGAGGCTCCTACTGCCACTGTGGAGATGATTAAAGATATGTGTGTGCTTAACATCCAACCAGGAGAGGGGAAAGGAAGACTTTGCCTGGCAACTCTAATGGGAAGCTGACTCAAAATAAGCTCCATAAATATGGATCAGGTTAAGGTAATGGTCCCTAAATCTCTAGTGGTCAGTCTGACTTCTGAAAAGAACATGCCACAAGCAAAAAAAAAAATCTGTTTTGGGGTTGTGTTGCAGCGAATGGCACGGGGAACATTTCACAGGTAGAGGGAAGAATGAATTAAATGAAAGTCCAGCAAATTCTGGAAGCAGTCAGAACACCCGTAAAAAACAGCTGAAGTTGAAAAGAGGATGGCTTCTACAAAAACATAATGATCTTAAATGCACCACAAAATCTGCCATAAACTATCTCAAAAGGTGCATGCTGAAGGTTTTACCATGGCCATCACAGTCCCCTGATCTGAACATCATTGGCAATCAGTGGATAGACCTAAGAAGTGCTACAAAAACCATTTACAAGCTGATACCAAGTGTCATTTTGGCCAGCGGTGCCCAAACTTTTGCAAGCCTTTTTTGTGTGGCTCATAGCTTATGAAAACCAGAAATCCTATTTCTCAAATAAAAGGAATATAACACTTTAAGTCTGAGTAATTCAACCAGTGTAAATACTCTGTCTAGTTCAGGCTGATCTAAAGAAGACTTCAGGGGACGACTGCTGATCTGACAGTTGTCCAGAAAACAATCAACATCCTCATGAAGGTAAACCACAAACAGTGCTTTATCAAAGCTTATTAATGGACCGTTGACTGAACAGGGAATATGTGGTGGGAAAAGGTGTACACAGGGATGCAACAAGGATGACCACAGACTTAATACGATTAGCTAGAAGAGTCAACTCAAAAACTACCATTCTCCGGGGAAGGGGCTACAACTACAGTCACCACTGGAGCAGATAAACACCTATTTCCACCATGCTTAAGGCCAAGGGGTAAGAAATCAAATCCTCACAACAATGCTCCACAATGTAGTAGAAAGTCTACCCTGTACAGCAGAGACAAGACTCCAATAAACGCAGGATAAACTCTCTTTTCATAACGAGGGGAAACAATGAATGATCCAATGTCCCAATAAAAATGACAAAAGTTACAGTTGTAGTGGTGGTGCAGTGGATAGTGCTGTTGCCTCACAGCAAGAAGGACCTGGGTTTGATCTCTGGGTGGGGCGACCTGCATGTTCTCCCTGTGTTCGCGTGGGTTTCCTCCGGGTACTCCGGTTTCCCCCACAGTCCAAAGACATGTGCGGTAGGTGAATTGGTGACTCTAAAGTGGCCCTTAGTGTTGTGTGTGTGAGCCCTCTGATGGACTAGCGCCCTGTCTACAGTTGTTTCCTGCCCTTGCGCTCAGAGTTGCCGGCTGGGCACCGGCTCCCCCGTGACCCTATTCAGGAATAAGCAGTGCAGAAGATCGATGGATTTAAATGTAGGTATTCAATTCACAGGCTCAGAGAATAAGGCTCATTATTTAGTAATATCCTAGACAACACTGCAAACTAGTTAGAGCAGTAAGAATTGAAAGCCTGAATGCATCTATATGACCCAATGTTTAATAGGTTAAATGGTTCATTTCACCAAACATTTGAATTTGTTGGGCCAGCGTGCTCTAGCCTAAATTGAACATTTTTTTAGGAAACCAAAAGTGGTTCTTCTGTGGCTTTACAGCAAAAGTATAAAAGGCACCAACACTTTTTCATTACCGTTTCATTAGAAACCAGAATGAATCCAGAATGAGGTAAACAATTGGCAGCTGAGAAGGCCTCATACCTATACTAAGTGACCTCACATTCATCTCTCCACCATGTCTATATGAATTGAGTCATCTAATGTGGAATATAAATGTCATGGGACCAGAAACTCAGCAGTAATACATAAAAAATAAATAAATAAATAAATTCAGAGCGCTATGAGTCATGTTGATACACCTACCTCTGGCTCTCAGTGATTCAATGCTATTCAAAACTCAATGCCAAACAATCATCACTGGCAGATTGGGGTTTTTTTTTTTTTTTTCATGCAAAACAAGAAGAAAAAATCAAATCACCTATTTTTTAATTTACAAAACAGGACTTTATCTTCTGCCTTTGAAAGGCTGCACCAACAAGTGTGGGAAAATGTTAAGTACTCCTGAGGAGATACATGAGAACAGGCACTTGTAATTTTTGTGAGATATAACTGAATTAACGGCAGCACTACAAAAGCTATCCTGAGACGATCTGCCAGATCTGCAGGTATCCTGCAGAGAGCAACCAATGTGCAAAGGTGGTACTGTCCAGAGAGGTGGAAAATGAGAAGCACTGCAGGATCATTTCTGGTTTAGTTAAGAACCCTTGAGCTGATTCAAAGACCTGCTTGCTTGCAGGTTCCCACATTTTGGTCTTTGTTTAATAATCTGTTATTTGATTCCTTTTGTGTTTAGCACTTCTAGATTAGACTGTTCATAAACTAGATTGTTCATAAACAAATACTATTGATTTAGTAATAAAGCCAATACAGTGTATAATATCAGTTTATACACTACAACAAAGACCTACAGCTTCTGCACTCCCGATCAATCTCTAGTGTCATTGATGGGGAGTCTTGATAGAAAACACTTAACTGAAGGGCGTAATCCTTTCATAGCAACTGACACAACGTGGGGTGGCTGATAGGGTAAAAATAATGTATCATACACATGATTGTTGTTGATCATTTGACATGCATACAAATAAACAAAACAAAACCAAATAAAGTATTGAAAAATCTCTTTTTGGTCAGTATTTCTGACCTTATCCACAACATGTTCAGAAACATGATCAAGATAAATAAAATACTGTATAAATATTGTATAATTAAAATATTCAAATTCGTCATACGGTCCACTCCTAACCCCCTAGACATATTTATAAAAGCTTACTTCAAACAAGTTTAATCGCACACAACTTGACAAAAGCAGCCTTTTGGGCTGTGGATCCTGGTTGAAATAAGCCTCTGTGTTCCTGTAGGTTTATGGAAGCTGATGTGTACGGCTTATCCATTCTTATGAACATTAGGATGACTAGTTTATTTGCACTCTTAAAAATCAAGGTACCACAAAGGGTTCTTTGAGGTCACCCTGGGTTAACATCGTGTAAAGATTCAGTAGTCCTTTATGGTTCTGCTTGGAACCTTATGTAGAGGTTCCATAAACCAGTGCTTTCAACCCTGGCACCCCTACCCTGCCTGCTTTAGAGTTTTCCCTGCTCCAGTCACACCTGATTCAACTCATCAGCTCGTTAACAAAGCCTTCAGCTGCATGGAGTGTGTTAAATCCAAAGCCGGCAGGGCAGGGGTGCCTCCAGGACCAGGGTTGAGAAACACTCTACACTTTATTGGGCGAGCGTTACCGTTTGTGGAAGGACGATGGCCAGGACATGCGCGGCTTCTTGAGGCCGGGCCGGTGGCTGTCCGTGGTGCGGTTGCAGCAGAGGTAGCGCTCCGTGTCGGAGTGGTAGCGCTGCTTGATGCGGATGTGTGTGCGCGGCTGTCTCCACAAGTGTTTGGGCGGCTTGGCGAAGCCGGCTCCTTCACGGCTGAGAGCTGCGCACTCCATCACTCCTCAGACCAGCAGCAGGCTTCTGCTTCTCAGAGCGAGGAGAAGGAGCGGTCTGTGCAGCTGGGAAGGATCTGCCTGGGCTTCTTCCAGCGCAACTTCTTAGACGACCGCGGAGCTGTCCGGCGCCGCGCGGTGCTGAAACCACCTCTGCGCAGTCCAGGAAAAGTTACTGAAACACACGTCGGGTCGGTCCTTCAGCACCACGGCAACATCTACACTCAGTGGTCGTGGTCCTTAACATAAAGCAAGCCCACCTCCGTCTGACTGAGCTGGAGAATTCAGGTGCCTCATTCTGTTCCTCACACTAAAACATGGCAGCACTGACACTGTCCAGGAGCTGCTGACCAAACCAGCCCTGGTTTCAGCTCTGATCAGTCCTATAAAGCTGAAGTGTGCTCCTCTAGCTGAGTGGACAGACGAGCAGCAGCAGCCTGATGAAGCTGAAGAGACGCCCAGCTCCAGTTACATCACTCACCAGCACCAATCTCCAAATCAGACTCAGGGTCTTTCAAAACATCCCCCAGCTCCTTTAACCACACTATACACACCACACACACAATTCACTTCAGTCACACTTACAATACCTACCTAATACCACACCATCCTCAATTTTACACACTTCTTCTTCAAGGGTTCTTTGGTAGAAAACGGTCTGGGATACAACAATGAACACATAAAGAACCCTCGGCATGAATAAAGGAATCTTTGCATATGCTAAATGTTCTTCAGATTGATGTAGAATGTGCTGTAAAGGGCTCTCTATACAACCTTTTTGAAAAGGGTTCTGTAGATCAGCCAGAGGGTTCTGCTATTTTTAATATGGCAAACTTGTAATAATAATAATAAAAAAAAAAACATTTCATGGCTATACACCCTTCTATACAGAACTCTCTACAGCAAAATGCAAAGTGTTCTTTCAGTGTTCATGGTTCTATATAGGACCATTTTCTTTATTGAAGAACCTATTGACAGCACATTCACTTAAAACTCTTTAGTCCATCACGCCAGCAGACTATACAACTTCTCTCTGGGGGGAGGACAGAGGATGGGGAGGCGCAGTAACCAGTAACCAGTAACCTGACCACCAAACACAACCAAACTATATGCAATAATAGTTAAACAAGTGCAATAATAATAATAATAATGTGCAATCTATCTATCTATCTATCTATCTATCTATCTATCTATCTATCTATCTATCTATCTATCTATCTATGAGTCTGTCTGTCAAACCTTTTCATAATGCAAATAACCCTTTATTCATGCAAAGGGTTCTTTGACTGTTCATGGCTCTAAACACACACAATTATTGTTTATCAAAGGTTCTTCACTTGTGCTATAAATCCATGAACTCTTAAAGAACCTGTTACATGAATAAATGCTTATTTGTATCACAAAAGGGTTCTTCAGATTGATGGAGAATGTGTTAGAGAGGGTTCTATATACAACCTTTTTGAAGTGTTTTTATATAGGACCAAAAACAGTTCTTCTATTGTTCCAAGCTACATCTTAATAACAGAATAGATAATGATAAAAATATTAATAGAATACAACACATTCTCCATTAGTCTAAAGAACCCTTTTTTTTGTATGTTCAAATTTCTACACAGAATAATTTTCTTTACTGAAGAACCATTGAAGAACCTTCATTTTAAGTGTATAGTTTATAGGTCTATTCCTCTACCAGAGGTGCTGTTGCATTACTTCAGCCTAATGTTGATGGTTTCCTTAGTGCTGCTAGGCATCATTTATATACATATCAATTAATATCATCCACTCAAAGACACATCAAAGTAAAACATACAACCACAATCAGCATTACCAAGTATTTTATTAGGAGAAACTCTACACTTATTCATTCATGCATTTACCTATTTATTTAGTAGCCACTCATGAGCAGCAGGATACTGCAAAACAACAACAACAACAAAAACAAAACCATACATAGAAATACCAACAAACTAAATCTAATAATGTTCACATCAATCATCAGAATGATGAAAAACAAATTGACTGGTGGTGTCAGACGAGCTGGTTTGAGTATTTCTATAACTGCTGATCTCCTGGGATTTTCAGCACAACAGTCTCTAGAGCTTCCTAAGATCAATGTAATAAACATCCAATGACCAGCAGTTCTGTGGAGAGGGGTCAACAGAATGGCCAGATTGTAGCTGAGAGAAAGGCACAAGTAAGGAGAAAAGCATCTTAGAATGCACAGCCTTTTGAACCCTGAGGCAGATGGGCTACTACAGCAGAAAATCATGTCAGGTTCCAATTCTGATAGCCAAGAACAGAAAGCCAAGGGTGCAGTGGGCTCTGACTCACCAAAATTGGACAGTTGAAGACTGAAGTCTGAATCTAGATTTCTGAGGTACTCCAATGGTGTGGTTAAAATTGGGTACCAACACTATGTTTCCATGGTCTGAGCCTGCCATAAGTAAAAAACAAACCAGGCTGATGATGGTGGGGTAATGGTCTTGACAGATTATAGATTCATTAATACCTATCAATCATTGCCTGAATGCCACAGCCAATTTAATTACTGTTGCTGAATATTTGCATCCCTTCATCCAACATGATAGTTCTGTGTTCTTCAGTAGCTTTCCCAGTCACCAGATCGAAATCCAATAGGAATCTTTGCGATATTCTAGAATAAGTGACTTGCAGAGAGTGTGCAGCAATTGTGCTACCCAATCATGTCAACACGGACCAGAATATCAGTTCCCAACATCTTACAGAATCCATTCCATAAAGAACTGGGGCTGTTTTGAAAGCAAAAGGAGCCCTACCTAGTATTCATTTCCATTTTGATCCAAAGATCATAATGGGTCTTGTCCTGTTGGTATTTAGTTGAAAATGCTGCTAGATTTCAATTTGCATTGCTAATCCTTGCATGCTTTCTTAAATTCTTGTGTTCTGCTACATATTATACCATTATGCTACAGTGAAGAAAGTCACCTTATTAATAAACCACATCGGTGTGGTGTATAACAATCACATTCGCCTTCAGTCAAATTACTTTATTCAATGCTGTCCATAATATGCAAAATGTATGTAATTCTGGTCTTACACACAGTTTCATTGTGCATTAAACAGACACAAAGATCAGGAGTGCATTAGTCCTTTGGTTCTTCATTAAGTATGAGAGTAGTAGAACTACAAGACTGTATATCAATATGTAGCGTTAATAGCTGAAGTTATAACTCAGATGTTGTTGTCATTATGCTGTGTTGGGCATGGCTAATTTAACAACACATGATGGGCTCATCACTGACATCCATTAGAAGCCACATTATAATGAAAGCAGACAAAACAATCACATTTAGAAATCAACTGGTAAGCTTCAAACATAATATTTGAACATTTCTCTTTGTGCAGTCTAACCCTTCAAAATAACATTTCCAAAGCAGGTTGAAGAACAAGAAGAACTGAGTAAATGACTAGTGAGTTAAGCCTTCACTTCCAACACACAAAAAGAGACCTGGACACCCATGACCTTGTTGCTGGATCACAGTTTGTCTTTCCTTGGAGCACGTTAGGTAGATACTGACCACTGACCACAAGACTTGCCATATAGGACATGCTCTGACAATTTGGCTCTTGACTAAGTGGCTCCAATAAGTGTGCAAACTCAAATAGACCCCTGCCATACACACCCACACCTTTCCCATAATATTTGACTCTGTATTCATGCTCATGTCACACTGCCCTTTAAACACTTTAGTAAATATTAAGGGCTAAACTGTGTGGTGTGAGCGGAGTGAAAGGAAGTCACATGTGAGAAAAGCCACCTCCCTCCCCTCCCTCCCCTCCCCCTCGCTGACCTTTCTCCCACATAATCTCCCTGTTATTTGATATAACAAGCAATGAACATTCATTTTAGTGGGGAAAGGAAAGATGTCAGCGCAGAAGCAAAACAACCAATTTGTCCAGGCTTCCTGTTGTGTGTCTTGATCTGATAAGGCAGTTACGAGCCTTTGACTTCTCTATAACTGCCCTGCGTCACAAAGCCCAGCCACACAGCATAATGAAATATGTGGATACACATACAAAAGTGCAATAAAGGAGTTGATTTCTTGTAACCTCCGGCAGTGAGAGAGACGAGAGCAGCTGAGAGATGCTAATTTGACCTCCACTTGGCTCTCTGAGGGTGAGTAAGGCCAGCCACACAGACACACTTGCTGCAAAATCACAACACTATATATAGCCAGACCTCATCCAGGCAAAGGTATAAAAACTGTCTAGAATGGACTACAAAGAGGAGATGTCCAACCTAGTGAACATTCAGCAGGAATCATACATGACTGCCATTACTTCATTACTGAAAATAAAAGTTGAAAAGCTGGCTAAATGTAGACCAACTCTTCAAAATGCTTGTCTGGTATTACTGGGATTTAAACCAACTGATACATTAATGAACTGTGGCAGTGAGAACACACAATCAGAGCAGTAGGCAGGTTCCTTAGTGCACAAAGAGCAATTAGTGTTGGTTGCTCGGTTCAAGGACATATCAGATGTGAATGCAGAGGAAGGAAAATGTGCTGTTCCTTGCAGGTGAAGGGGATTGAACCAATGACCTTCTGTTTCACCTGAAAAGTAAAATTCCGATCCTGAGTTCCATAAATTATGTTTGTGTATATGTTATTCAGTTATACACTGTGTAATCAAACTAATCTAATAAATCTTTTTTCAAACTGTATTAAGCTGAGTTTTTTCTTTTGTAAGGCTTCATCTTATAATCAAGAAAGAAGCTATTTACATTTACGACACTAATGAGTAGGTCATTTTAATGTGTCCAAATTGTAAATGTGGAATTTGAAAATTGAGGGCACTATAATCTCCCAAAATTCACTGGTAAATTAGAGTAAACATCATAGTTAACTACACAAGCTGAATATGGACCAGAATGCAACTGTAATTCTCGTCACTAAGCAACAGAGTGGAAAGGAGCTGACCACATCTGCTCATATAGCTGCTAGCTAAGCCATTGAATGAATGATTGATACGAGCCACTGGACACTGTGAAGTTAAGATGTTTTCTCAAGGAACGGTAATTCTTTAATGGGAGGCTAATGTTTATGAGCAAGATAATCAATGATTATTCCATGAACAGCACAGAGCTTTAATAAGTTTAATTCAGAAATCAGTTTGTATGTGTGTGTGGAGCTTAAACAAGGCTCAGATACTCATCTGTTCCTTTAGGCAACTGGTGCTGACACACATTGCTGAGGAGGAAATGTTGGAATTCATCTGTTCTGACCACTACATAGTAATCTAGTCTATCCCTATATAGTGAAATACTAATGAAGGAATCCATTTTAGTCTCAGCCTTGGTGTTCTTTTTGACTGTGCTCACACATTTGAGAAGCCAATTTATAGCATTGCTTGGAGCAGCTTTTTACATCTAAGAAATCTTGGAAAACTCTGAACAACCTAGAAATTGTCATTCATGCATTCGCCTCCTCATGTCTAGATTACTGTAACTTGTTCTACTGTGGTTTCAGTCAATCGAGTCTGTCTCGCCTGCAGCTGGTTCAAAATGCTGTTGCCAGGCTTCTGACAGGTACAAAGAAAAGGGACACTGCATCACTGCTGTACACTCTCTGCACTGCCCAGGTTGCGAATTTAACTTATAGATTTACTCTTGGTTGTTAAGGCTCTACAAGTCATCTAGTTATATATTAGGGCTGGGTGATATGTTGATATTTAGAACTATATCAAGTTTAAAAACAATTTTCTGGAAAACTCTAAAATAGCTTTCCATTCTTTGTTATCCATGGTGGAATTTTTTAAAACAAACTTAAGTATGCATTCATTTGCAATAGCATTTTGATTATGCACTGTGTTGTTATATTGGACTGTTCTTTTATTTCCTTGACTCACTGTGCAGGACTTAACACTTGATGTCTTTAAAATATGCTATATAAATAAAGCTGTCTTGTCTTGTCTTTTCAATGGGAATCTTGTCAGAAAAGGTAAATGTTTGAAGCAACTGTTGCTAGGTTGGACAAGCTTCAGCAAATGTTGACACAAATCTCATTCAGTCAAAGACAATTTATATTGTACAATTTTTTATTCACATTTTATGTAACAAGGCTTTGTCAAGGCATTATTTACAACAGATGGCAATGTTTGTTTAGAGATGGTGTAACACTGATTTAAAGTTGAATCTAAAATGTTAAGCAAGAATATACTGCTGCATGTAAAAAATTAGGCTGGAAAACAAGTAATTGGTTGGAAAAAAGTAATTTGCTCACATTTTGACATGCTAAGATAAACTATAATATACACTCTAATAGCGTCATTTTACATGCATATAAAATGGCTTTTAAAACATAACAGTTACCTAGTTATTTTAAGAATAAATCTGATTACATTCTCAATTGGAAAGTTTAGAAAAAAAGTTCTACAACACATATTATTTCTTAATAAGGGGCTCTTATGGTGTGATCTGTGGGAGTGAGATTATCTTTTATCAAGTCCCATAAAATCATGAAAGATGGAAAATGAGAGGTATGGAAATTTTGCTCCTTCAGGATGTCTCTGCCACCAGTCTCACCAAATCAAACAAATGAGACAAAAAACATTATCTTTTGACATTTATTTGATAAAAAAAATCCATCAAATATTACATATCTGTGACTGGCAAAAAGTATGTGACCCTTTGCTTTCTGTATCTGATGTGACTCCCTAGTGTAGCAGTAGCTGCAATCAAATGTTTCCATCACATCGGCTTGGAGGAATTTTAGCCCATTCCTCTGTACAAACCAGCTTCAACACAGTTATGTTAGTAGGTCTCCTTGCATGGACTTATGTCCATCCATAACATTTCTATTGAATAAAAGTCAAGACTTTGGCTTGGCCATTCCAAAACATTAAAACATTTTTCTTTAACCAAATTTGCTAGAACAAATTGTGTTCATAGGCAGCAATGTTCTTTTTGAAGAGCAAAAGCTTTCTCCTTCAGTCTGATGGTGGTCTGATGGTGATAGTGGACATTAACATAAGCCAATGTGAGACAGGCATTTAGTTCCTTTGTGACCTCAGTGACTATAAAATGCCTTGCTTTTTGCATAATCTTTGTTGGAAGACCAGTCCTGGGGAGGGTAATAAAGGTCTTGAATTCCTCTATTTGTAAACAATCTGTGTGACTGTGGGTTGGTGGGTTCAAACTCTTTAGAGATTTGTAACCTTTTCCAGCCTGATGAGCATCAACAACTGTTCTTCTGAACTCCTTAGAAATGTCCTTTGCTCATGCCATAACATACTTCTACAAACAAGAGTTGTGAAGATCAGACTTTGTTGTCTAAACTACAGGCTTATGGACAATGACTCCCACACACTCTAACAAACAGTGATAAGACACAGGAGCACTTTCAGTGCCAGACTCATCCCACCAAAATGCACTACAGAGCGCAACAGGAGGTCATTCCTACCTGTTGCCATTAAACTCTATAACTCCTCCCAAAATGGATGACCACTATAAACCACTAAGTTTCACTTGTACAATTTGTTAATTTTACTTATCTATGCAATAACTCTGGTGTACATATGTATTTATTATCATAGCTGCTGTCTTTTTGTAAGTATTTTAACATGGATATATTTCCAAAGAGGGCGGCACGGTGGCGCAGTGGATAGCGCTGTTGCCTCACAGCAAGAAGGACCTGGGTTCAATCCCCGGGTGGGGTGACCTGGGAAGTTTCTGTGTGGAGTTTGCATGTTCTCCCCGTGTTCGCGTGGGTTTCCTCCGGGTACTCCGGTTTCCCCCACAGTCCAAAGACATGCATGATAGGTGAATTGGTGACTCTAAAGTGGCCCTTAGTGTGTGGATGTGTGTGTGCATGTGTGTGCCCTACGATGGATTAGCGCCCTGTCTAGGGTTGTTTCCCGCCCTTGCGCTCAGAGTTGCCGGCTGGGCACCGGCTCACCCGTGACCCTATTCAGGAATAAGCGGTTTGGAAAATGAATGAATTAATATTTCCAAAGAGTTTATTCTGCTCATTCTTTATATTACTCTGCTATTACCTTTTGTTCTTACCATTTTTGTTTATATCATTTTATACCATTTTATATTCTGTATATGTTTTTTATTATTTTATGTTATATGTATGGGTGCAGCTGCAAGAATTTGCAATTCCCTCTGGGATTAATAAAGTAATTCTGTTTCTGAGTCTGATTTAAATTTAACAGGTCAACCACTCACACTGGATTGTCCTGCCATTGAATAAAAACAACTGATTCTGATTTCACCTTCACCCTCACAGATATACTAAATTATTTTCTTAATAAATGAAACTAATTTCTTTTGATTCTTCTCATCTGCTTCTAGGACTTCTGTGAAAATCCAATGAAGCTGTAGGTCAAATTTAGGCAAACAAAAAATCAATCATACCCTTTGAAAACTCAGATAACATACTACAGCTCACTCCTCTTACTGACTGGACTCATGCAATGCTTGTCGTCATGGTAACATGTACACTAAGTGGTCCTCTACACATACTCATTATTTTGGATCAGATTCGATTGTTGAGTAGAGTGTATATACAAACAGCTCAATCTATAAACAAAAGGAATTCGGCTGAATTGTAGGAGGTATTTGCATGTAAACACAGTCATTTTCACATTAGGTGGAATGATATTATTCACATGTTCTGTAAGAACTGTCCAACTATACAATAGCTGCTACACAGGGACACAGCTAAGGGCTACAAATAAGCCAAATATCTGTTCTTCCTCCTTAGTTGCAATGAAAACCTGCAGATACACTAGTTCCTAGCAGACAAAATGGGATACACCTGCTAAAGGCTGATGGTAATCACTTGAAATTCATTGATGCAAATGCCAGCAGTACATTCCTACTTTCCAAATCTATCCAAGATACTGAGAAATGGTCCTGTTTTTTTTTACTTGTGTTAAGCCGTGTTTGGGAAAGAGGCTGATCTCTTACCTGTGCTCAGTTTGTGCATCATTAATTGTGTCCAGATTATTGGTCTCAATGTTGGCCAAGGCTGTCTTGTAGAGGGCCTCCAAGTCCAGGAGTTTCTTGGTGTCAAGGGTTGAGTGTCGGCGGGCAATAGGAGGCAGGAGGAGAGGCCCTGAGAACCTTCTGCGGACAGCAAAGCTGTGATGGGGCATAGACTCACAGAAGCCATGAGAGTCATGCCGTCTCTGTGGACACAAACAACAGTGAAAGATAAGTCATGGTGACGATGCTAAAAAATATACACGTTTAGCCAATAACGTCAGTGACCAACCATACAGACACGCCATGCTCATAAGAAAAGGGTCAAACTATATTTAGTATACAGTGTATGGTTTCTGAAATGCCATTTTAGTCCTTGCAAGTCAATACTGGCTGATTTCAAGACAAAAATTATGTACAAATCACGCTGCTGTAGTTGACAAACTGTCAACAATCAATCAAATACTTAACACTACTGGAAAATCAGGAAAACACCACATTGCTGTGTTTTAGATCTACGTCTATGGAAGCTGTGGGGGTTTTCTCTGAAGTATGGTGACATCTCTGTTTTTCAGAAACCCTGGCTTTAGGTGCACAAGCTCCTGCTGGGACTATTGTGTATCTCCTGGCCGATAAAACATGATCATCAGTCAAATTTCATAGAATCACAGGGTGGAGTTTTATCACTAGACAAGACCAACATATTGTCGGCATCAGTACTCATGTCTCTTTTCACATTCAAGCGATATATTTTGAGATAAACAATAATGCTTAGAGAAGAAATGGAGAATCCATGCAGAATCCACAAACTTAAGAGCTCTCAAGTTGTGTCTCTGGATTGCTCAACCTTGAAAATAAACAGTTCAATCCATCACACAGTTAAATCCAGGCCTGCTCACCACAACCACTCATAGTGTGATCACCACTAGTAGAGGACAGAAGGACTGTTTCACCATCAGGAGCCTTAGCTGCAGTTTAAACATATCAAGGCAGATTAAAAAATCACACATTTTTTCTGGATGCTGCTGTAAATAACCCAGCTCCAAGCAATACACAAAGTACAAGTGTTCACATTCTCACTTTCTCATCCCCATTTTTACAACACACACAGGTTCTGTTGTCGCAGTGGGCTCGAGAGGTGTCAAACCATTAGAAAAGTGTGAAAGTCACCGCATCATACACACACATACACATACAGACCTTGAGTTTCTTTCTCAGAAGAGACAAGAGGACACTTCACACTGCTTTTTCCTTTTAGGGAGAGGATTAGGTGATCGATCAGATCATAGTGAGAGATTAGAAATCCCTCAGTTCTGGACCTTTTTCCATCTCTCTCTTGTATCTTTTACTCCAGTGGCTCAAAGCTGCTTGGTGTTTTATCTCTCTGAATCAGATTCTCAAACTAGAATGTGAGAATGACTCATGTAAAATCAGAACCGAACAAAATCAACCCTGAAACATGCAAATATACACAAATGTGCCTGCATTATGTCCAAAACCTGTTTCTTAATTTTAATTTAACCAATATTTCAACAGAATATTTCACTGAGATCACAGATCTTGTTTACAATGGAGACCTGGCCAAGAGAAGAAAAAGAGAAAAAAGAGACAAAAACAAATAAATAACATCTTACATAAAACATCTACACCAGGACACTCTGGACTCAATAAGCTTCACCGTAACCTTAAAGCTAATCACTGGTATAATATTTTGAATCTTGCAGGTTGTTCCAGGTAAAAGGTTCACAAAACCTAAAAGCCATTTTTTCCCAATTCAGTTCCAACTTTGGGAATAACAAAGTAGAAAACATCTAAAGAACAAAAGTATTTGCATGCTTCACATAAAAACAAATAAAGGAGTTTTCCAAGAATGGCTCTGTATATAAAACATACCAGTGACTGAGGCAATGTGAACCTAGAGAGAACCAGTTCACTTTCGGAATACAACACACATTGATGAATCAGAATACCACAGTTCCTGATAAATTTCAATGTACAGCAGATCTCTATAATTAATAACAGGCAAAAAGGTTATATATATATTATTATATTAAGATAACAATCAATCGTGTAATTTATGCAATGTTGCCAATATCATTCTTCGGCCTTTGTCGCCACAGTGTTTGCGACACATTTCAGAGATCAGCCCATCAAAACCATACTAAATAAAATGACTGCCCTAAAGTTTCCATCATTTGATTTGATTATACTCAACTTTGACATTTTTAATCTATACTTTATACTTAAATTCAAAATTAGTGTCCCTAATTAATGTGCAGTTGGGACACAGTGAATGACACTGAAATTGCGGGAGTCATTAAAAACAGCATATTATGTTGAATTTGGAGAAATCTCTTATATTAGCTGTGTTGATTTAAATTATTTGACTGGTTTATTGCAGGCAGTTAAAATGATGTAAATATTCATTTTGATTACAATTTCAGGTTTTGATCATTTATTTATTTTGAAAAATGCTTATTAAAAAACATAAAAAAATACAGTAGACAATATTTACCAAACAAACTATCCTTATTGCAGAATTCAACTAAAGTCTATATTCATATGTGTATATTGAGAATTTTGTAGCTTTTTGATCAGCCAATAACATTTTTGTATAGCCTGTCCAGTAGTGGAGTATTGCAGTAATGAATGGATGCACATGTCCATGTGATGGCTGAGAATTGTGAAACCACACAAGTTGCATGCAATGTCAGGAAGCAATGAGAAGAAAACTGCATGTGGTTTACTATTTGTTACATTCAGCAAAATCATTCCTAAATGCAGCACATAGAATAAGTAGAAGAAGATAAAGTACAGTAAATCATTAAATAAACAGTTTGTTATCACAATGTAATACTAGCAGATTGTAAGATTATTGTACAAATAAAGCCTGTAGGAAAGAGTAGAACAATGTTAACAGTGTGTTTTCAGAAAGTGCAAATATTAATGAAGTAAGATGCTGCTTTAATCAGGACTATAAAGCTAAACTGAACTGCAATGAATTGAAATGCTGAAGCTCTATATTAAGAATAGTTGCTCATACTAAAGCTTATCATGTGGAAATATTTTAGGTGGTGTATTGACACATAAGCCTTGGGCTAAAGGATTACACAATTTTGCTGACAGGCATATTCAGAACAGGTTGTGGCTGTTCCATGTAAACCACAAGTAAACGTTGCATCAGTAATTCAAGAACTGATAAAACTTGGTAAGTAAGCTAGTACTTCTCTTATTACAGCTTAATTTGTCAGTTTCTGAGAAAAAGTGCATCATAAACAGAAAGAACAGAAACAATTCATTCACCAGTAAAGAGTCATGTCAGTTGGTAATAAATCAAGAAAGAAACTGTGTCATTTATTTGGGCCTTATTTACTGGCCAAATTACTGCTCTGTGTGCCTGAGCAGTGGATCTTAACAGACCTTCAGATCACACTTTTAAGGCTTTGTTAAACTTGATCTTGAAATTAATTCCATATTCATTCAACTGAATCTAAAATAAAATCATTAAATACAACAATACAACAATGTCAGTTGAACTGCTCTGTTTAGAGCTGCTTAAATGTCATAAAAGTATAGACACATGGGAACATAACTCATGTATTAAAGCAAAGGCCACCCAGAACTATACTTCTAACTCTCATGTTGGCTTAGAAACCATGACCTCTTTACATTTAGCTGCTGTTTCTGAAGTAGTAGACAAGTCTAAGCTGTTCATAGTTTTGCAATAATGCCTGGATTTGCTCCACTTTCTGTGCAATTGACTGCTTGCACACACCAGGAGGCACTAAAATCATACCACTCCATGCTTCTGTGGTTATTCCTTCAGGAAGAATGAATGGATTGTATTTGGAATGCACATCTTTTGTCCAAATGGAGGGGCTGATTCCACTGCTGTGTTTCTACTTGCCCAGGAAACAATTTGTGTCTCACACACTTACTTGGTGCAGGGCTGCTATGTACTGCCAGGCAGTCCCTCCTAGTACTATGCTCTGATCTGTGTTAAGGGAAAAATGAACAGGGCCATGTGAGATTTTAAGCCAAAACCTCTTTCCATCAGTGAGAGCATTGAAGATGGAACATGGCTGGATCTTCCAGCATGACAATGATCCCAAACACATTGCTCAGGCAACAAAGGAGTGGCTCCGTAAAAAACAACAATGTGATTTTTTTTTCTCATTTTGTCTCTCACAGTTAAAGTGTATGATGAAAATTACAGACCTCAGAAATACAGGAGAAAGCTGGAAGGGAAACAACAGAACAAAATGAGGGACCATCACCGGCTTCAGGTCCAACAACAGCAAAGAAGTAGAGGGCAGCATGGACAGGGCTAACAAACTGAATCTGTTCTTTAACAGATTTGATGCTACAGGCTCTGTCCTCCCCCATCCTGACTCTTCTGCTGTTGGCCCACTTCAAACTGTTATGAGACACAGGAGCACATTCAGTGCAAAAGTCATTCCACCAAGATGCACAACAGAGTGCCACAGGAGGTCATTCCTACCTGTGGCGATTAAACTCCATAAATCTTAATGGGTGACCTGTGTGGACTATGAGTGATTTGTGCTTTACACAAGATGTTTCATATTTGTTTATTATCATACCCACTGCTGTTCAGAAGAATTTAACATGTATGTATTTTAAAGTGTTTATCTGTTTATTCTTTTATATAAATGGGTGCAGCTGTAGTAATAGCAACGTCCCTCTGGGATTAATGAAGTATTTCTGATTCTGATACTCAGACTGAGACTGTGAACTCAACCTACTTTAATAACCCTTCCCTGGCATGAAAACAACACAAACACATCAGACAAGCTTACTGTGTCAGAGTCACCACCAGAAAGTGACCACGGTCTGACTGTGTCTCCATCTGTTCAACAATAAGGCGCAGGCAAATGTCATACATGCATAATAGTGGGGGGTGGGGGGACCACGTACACCTGGGGTCTGTGCCACTGATGTAAGAAATTACAAACCTACTTTTCAGAGCAGTAACCATTAAGAACATCTATCAAATCAATCAGGATGGGTTTCATGAGAATGTGTTATCCAATAGTAGAAAGCTGATTTGCATAATCTGAAAATGATTGAGAGGGTTGAGGTCGACTGGAGCATGTTCTCATATAAATGCATCCCTGCTCATGAATAATGAGTGCTGGCAATGACAGTGCAGGCACATGTTACACGGTTCATATGCCAAGATGAATCATTGCTGATTTGTAGGCCATATCGAATAGAAATGGTACCACAACACTTTTTCCTTTTCTGATACAAACTTAGCCTTACTAAGACTTATAGGACCAATAATACAAAAAACTAAGATTTTCACGAGGGACAGAAACATTGTTATCGTACAGTCCCTACAGCGCTGTAGATCTGTATGGTGATGAAATAGTTTTTTTTTAAAACAAAAGTGGAACCCTTTCAGTGCGCTATAATATTATCTTATGATCTATATTCACTTATCATAAAACATATCTGCCCTCAGAAGAAATCAACCAACAGGACTGACACTTGATGGGTAGATTTATCATCATGAGACAAGTGAATGACAAGTTTTACTCTCAGAAACACTTGTGATGTAAGCAAAAACTGGTTTGAAAGTAATTTGAGCAGCTGGCGGAGTTCTAGAGGGGACGAAATGTACAGCTCAGAGAAACTGACTGCTCTTATCAACATACTAAGCTCATACAGATAATACCATAGCACACTTTTGCATCAGTGGATAGAAGACAGCATGCACTAGCTTCACAAAGTGACTTAAATGAACCACGCAGAGAACCAATGGATTGTCTGAAATGAGATTGTGGACACTGAGCGAGCAGTGAATGTTACAACAACCTTAACATTCTATCAATGTCCTTCACAATGGCAGTCTGTGAGTCTTCATCTTTAGTGATGAGTCCTATTTTTGTCTTGGTGGAGACGACCAACGAATCTGAGTGCGCTATTTCCAACAGGCCTATCTTCAATTTAAAATGTGTGGGACACTATTGGACATGCCATCAACAACCTACCCCTACTTCGAAATGTGCAGGAACTGCTTGAAAATATTCAAGCTGCATACATTAATGCAGGACCCCATTAGGAACCTCTATAACCCCATGACCAGATGTTTGACATGTTGGTTTGATGGTGACCCAACCCCATGTAGCTTAATAAATATTCCCCATATCAGTCTATTTTTTAAATTATTTATAGCTCCCTAAAAAACGTCTTTCCGAATAGCATTGCAAACAAATAGCATTATAACATGCATCCTTCTGGGTACAACTATTTTTTTGACAATGAGTGTATTTTCATGTAATAAAAGAGTTTTAACTCTTCATTTCAACATTTTCACTAGAAAAGGTTTTTGGATTAAACTACGTGGTGGACCTGGAGGCTGATTCTTGTTCCTTTCGTGTTTGTGGTTTGTCTGTGTGTTACTATGTGTGATTAAATACATGTTCAGTGGCACAGAGCATTTGCACTGAGACTCACAATAATAAAAGATAGTAAATATGGTGTGTTGGAAACAAAGTGTAATGTGTTGATCTGGATAAGGAGCTGGAGATTTGGCTGCCAGCTGTGCAGTGTAAATGGAGTTCATTACTGCGACATAGCAACAAGTTGCTAGTTAGGGACTATAATTCGGCACCAACATTAAAACACGTTAAACTTGACAATCACTACATATGCCTGCCTAACCAGCCTGTCAGAGGGGTGTTTCAGTCAGAGAATCCAATCAGAACATATATCATTCTCATATCTTAAAGACAAAACCATTAATTATTTATAAGGCATAGACAGAGGTTGAAAAATACAGCTGTGACCACACACACATATTTTCCAACTGAGGTGGAGCTCAGTGGACAAATACAGTACAATTATGATGACATCATCCAAGCTTCTAAAGTATTTGATGACAATCCGTTTTGTGTGAGTTCACAAAAAACACATTCTTTTTTACATTATATTCAAAGTATATCCTTCTATTCAGACTAGAGCAGTTTAACCTAGTTTAGCATATGTCTTTTTGGATGATGTGCTGTACAGGACAGCCATTCCACACAGATAATGTGTTACAATAACAAAGAAAATCTTGTATGTATGTAAAGTATAAATAGATGATAAGAAAAGGCTGAAAATAGTTTTATAAAAGTTGATTACAGTCGTATTTGGTACACAACACCACAAAAATATCAGTCAACATTTGACAAAAATTAAAACACTAAGGTTGTAGGATATGAGGCCTTTAATAGGGTTACTGATGTTATTTGCCTCTTTAAATAACTTTGTTACACACAATTCTGTGATGTCAGAATACAGTCATTGTCAAGCAAATACCTTGTTATCACCAAAATATCTCTGTTAGGGGAGAGGGAAAACTTTCTTAACTTTCAACTGAAGTCAATGTTAACAGACTTCATTTCAAGTCATTATTAAGCATTTCTATTGTTTCATTGAAACGATTGATACAATGAAAACAAGGGTGTGTACAAAACATGGTTTGATTTGTTTCATCTGTGTGGGGGTTTGGGAGAAAAGGATTCGGGAAAACATCCCATAGCCCATGTTTAGTTTCACCCATGAATGTAAAGAACAACTGCTAGATTTGCAATATTTCATATAGAGATCATATATTGTCTACAGAACTGGTCCAGATTCTGTCTTATTTTCTGCTGGTACTGGCCCGACAACAATACTTGCTTTCAGACTGGTGCCATTTCTAATTTTGATGAATGTCAATCAGTTCTCTTGCACCACTCCATTATTACTGGAGAGTTATTACTTCCCCACACTATCAATTTTCAAGATACAGCTCCCTCATCCCCTCTTTCTCACTCATGTTTGCATCCTGAACTTCAGCGGCAGGGAGCATCAGCAGGGAATCTCGGCACTAAATGTCATAGTCGAAACAGATTCAATTAAGTGACACTTGAAGAAGATCACAAATAAAATCAGCATGCATCAAGAGCTGGGCTCATCAATGTTTGATGAGTGATAATGATTATTAACAAAAATATTCAAGGATATGAAACAACACTTAATTAAGCCACATTAATCTGGTTGTTTTGTTTGCTGCTCTGACACTCAAGTACAGGCCGGCAAGTAAGACTGCGCTTATTATCATGAGAGTCATTTTTTTAAAACCCCTTGTTTTGCAGCTGTCCATCACTTACTTGTATAAATTATCACACTGTATAACACTATTATAATGCTTCAGTTTTAGATGTATAACAATAGGAACTTTGTTTTCTTACGCCTGTTTCATAAAGACTGTGTCTGTGCTAGCAGCACTGAATAGTGGAATAACGCACCACTCTCTTATCTCAGCTAAAATTGCATGTAGGTTCTGCTGTCATGGGGGGGGGGAGGTTGGTATGCCTGTCCTCAAAGCATATGAGCAGTTCTTTTTGAAAATATTTTTGGTCTTCCAGATCTTATCTTGACCTCTGCAGTTTCCTCTGAACTGCCACTTCGTAATAACAATATGCCTATAGAAACCACAAGCTATAAAGCTTTCCCGTACACTGTGGGCATTAATTACTTTCGTTTTTAGATCTTCAGACAGTTACTTAAATGAGCTCATGTTTGTTCAGTTTTAGGACAAGAGTCATAGAATGTAAAAAGCTTGGAAATCTTTGATTTAGCTGACAGTTCCCAATTACAGCTGGTCACATATCTAAATCCTGATTTGCCTATTAAGGTCTAAGACTTGATGAGTTTTTGCAATGTCATAGTGTTTTATGTTTGAATACATGCAGAGACTGTGTGTAAGATAAAGTTGACCAAGAATGCCCAAACATTTGATAAGACTGCGTGTGTACCAGTACAACTCTAAATATTTTTAGAGTATAGGAGCCTCCTAGAGCTGAAACAATTTTTGACATTATTGAACACATATTCCTTGTTGACTGTTCATTCATACATTAATAGTGGCCTCCAACTGATTATAAGTTAGTGACAACTTTGAAGAAGGCATCATTATGGCTCTGATTATGGTAGTTTTCCCTCTATTTGGTTACTGATAATGTTACCCTTACTAAAATAATCCAGTTTTAAACCAGTCTGGGAAGCTGTAACCCTGCTATTAAGTGGTTTTAACCCAACAGAGGATTTTAATGGACCAGTTACTGTCTTTTAAACCCTGATCCTTAGTTTTGTTGTAGTTCCCACTGGCCTCCTGTAGGCACCCTTAGCAGACATGTTTCTAGGTTTAGGCGTGAGGAGCTTTTCAAAAGGTAACAATTATTTTACAGTGGAGAAGGAAATGTAATATAATGTAATATTTACATTTACATTTACAGCATTTAGCAGACGCCCTTATCCAGAGCGACTTACAAAAGTGCTTTGCTGTTTACTTAAGAATATCCTTAGCTAATAGACAAGGCTGGAATCTAGAGATTCCGCACGCTTTGATCCTGTTGAAACAAATGTCTTTATGGAGTTAAGTACTCCTGAAACAGATGAGTCTTCAGTCTGCGTTCGAAGACAGTGAGGGACTCAGCTGTTCAGACTCCCAGGGGAAGTTCGTTCCACCATTTTGGTGCCAGAACAGAAAAGAGTGTGGGTGCATGTTTTCCTTGTATTCTGAGGGATGGTGGGTCAAGCCGAGCTGTACTTGTAGCTCGAAGGGCTCTTGGTACAGCTCGAGTTTTGACCACTGCCATCATGTATGGAGGGGCTGGTCCATTTTTGGCTTTGTAGGTCAGCATCAAGGTTTTGAATCTGATGCGGGCAGCTACAGGGAGCCAATGAAGGGAACGCAGCAGAGGAGTTACGTGACTGAATTTACGAACATGGATCATTGAAGACCAATAATATTTGTTATTCCTTTGCTTTGACCATGTTTAAGCCACTCTTCCATAAAAAGGTTTTTCTATTTTCTTTTGTTTTTGTCCACACCACCATAACCCACTGGAGTACCCGGAGGAAACCCACGTGATATCCACACAGAAATTTCCTGTAGACTACACCTCTTCTAAATAAAATATGAACAAACAGGCGTTGGCTGCTTTGTTATAAAGAAACTGTTGACTAACTATGATGTTTCATTTAAATGGCTGCAATTCCAACTTGCATAGTAATACAGTACAGATGCAGTGACACATTTACTGCATCTTACACAAGCAAAAAACGGTAAGGCAGACCTCCTCATCTGTTCACAAATCTTCACCGTATACTGTTTGAATTCGCACCTTAGCACCTGGCACTTCTCACAATGTTAATTATTCAGCGCTGACTTTCACAACCTCTCAACATATGCTGAGATTTTCTTGAGGTGTTAATTACAGGTCAATCCTGTGCAAATTAATCTTGTAACCCAGCAAATATACACCAAATAACATTTATGTAGGTAACTGCTTTTAAATTTGTTTTGTGATGTGTGAGAGTTTGAAAGGTTTCTGTATTACTGCTGTGTTTGTATTAGTGACTTTTATTTTGACTCATTGTAAGTAAACCTCTAGTGGTTCATTTCAAAATTGTAGTAACACTTTTTTGACCTAACGACAGAATTTTAATGACCAAAGTGTTTATATGCTTTCAAGTGGATGGTGTTGTGCAAGGAGGAACTGGTTAACTTAGCATGCACATTTGTGTGGTTTATCATAAAGAGAATACTGCCATGAAATGGATGCTGGAGTTTGTTACGTTTTCCTTGTGTGCTTTTCTAAATTATTGCGTTACATACTGAGGTTTACTTAAACCCTATTTGGATGGGATTAGTTTAACATGGGGAGGTGGGGTAATTCTCAATTCGTGATTTTAGTACTGTCTGAATGTGTCATATCAGTAATTTTTCCTGACTGCATGTTCATGCGTCAGTAAAAATTCCACACTATTTTACCTCCCATAAAAGAAGTCATAAAAATAACCTCAGGTTATATTAGTGTGAATTGACGTCTGTAAATATTCCCTCATAGCCTTTGGAAAATGGTTTAGTAGGATTTCTCAGCACTTAAGATGGTTGAAGAACGCATAGCCCTCTCACTCTTTTGCTGTGCCAAGGGTGTGTACCGGCTGGTTCAAATGCGCTAATATAAGTGGGTTATAAGATTGGTTATTGTATTCTAATGCTTTACCAGTGGTAAATATTATGCACTTTCTCACTTCAATCTCAGTCATTTAAAGGCCAGAATTCTAATCCTGTGCGAATAGGATTTAGGTTGAATATATCTCATTTTAACACTCCCGTATAACAGAATAGTTTTATGAGTATTTTATGCAGACTGAGGGATTAATTACTGTAAAAAGCAGTAATTGTAACAGTAGCAAAATTGGCCTGCTCTCCCTCTCTGAGTGGGTAGATGGCACTCTCTCCCCACATACTTAATGTGATGCTGGTCAGAACAGGTATCTGTCAGCCATTGGCAAATGACAGCAGTTCCAAAAGAGGTGGTAGGCTGGCATCACACGTATCGGAGGAAGCACATACTCGTCTTCTACACCCCTAATGTCGGAAGCATCACATGTGATATGGGGAGTAATATGATGGGGTTGGGGATTGGCATGTCTAAAATCGAGGGAGAGAATTGGGTTAAAAAAAATACTGCTATTTTTGATTGTAGTTCAGCAAAAAATAAGAGGATCAGCTAAGAGGTTTGATATCTGAAATTTTAGATGGTAGGCTAATGCATTGCTAACAAACACTGGACAAACAGCTAGTTCTAAAACATATGCACCTATAGAGCCCTTCAGAGTACCAGCTTTAAAAGCATAGGAGAGACCACTTTATGTTTGTTGAAGTGGAACACAATTTTAGGACACACAGTCAAATTGTTCAAGAAAGTCTTTTAGCTCACACTTTATTTTCTTCTCTGCCAAGATTCACACAGCTCAGAAAGAAACCACTCGCACTGGTCACAGCAGCTGTGAAAAAAGTACTTGTGGGTAGAAGGGCCTGCTGAGTCTGCTATATAAAGCCTTACCAAAAGGCTTAATAAATACACATACAGGTACCTCATGAATTCCCTTAAGAGACTGAGAAATGGGACCCCCTACAACCTCATGGTCCTCACAAACCTATAGGACTGCAAGTGTGCCATTTGGGACTGGACAATTGACTGTCACTATCTACCCACCCATAACCAATCTTGCTCTCTCATCATATTGGTAGTGCATTCAACTGCTAAGCAACTCAGAGCCCCTTCTCATCCTTGGTAAAACACATCTAGACAGAAGTGGGGGGTTTCAGGTCCAGCAAGTCAAATTCCACCTCAGGACTTTGTTTAGACTGCCTGGGTTGCTGTATGTATAGATCAGCCACAGATTTTGACTTGATGGACCTGAAATACCTGCATTTAGATAGTCATTTCTTGTGTGCAGAAAAATTGATTAAGCATTTTAAGTATTTTTACTTTAGATAGTATCTTTTTGGTAGACCTTTAAAGAAATATTAAGATGGACATGTATTTACACAGATAAGTTTGGCAACTCCTAAGTCCACTGATGAAGACAAACTTCATATACCAAGCATCTGACTGAATTACATGTGGTGTAAGTGATAAATCATTTTCATTTGAGATTAAGAATGTTTGCTCCTCCTTAAGGACACAACAGATGATTAATTGTGATTCATTTATGGGTGGCAACAGCACATAAAGACATATTTTACCTCTGTTGATAGACGGGACATTGACACAGAATTCCCAGGTCTTGTACCTGGCAAGAAGCAGCGCAGACTTCTGAAATAAAATAAGAACAGGAATTAGACAAGTGACTCTATTTAAGAGTGTAAGATGACAGAGGCCAAATTTCAAACTCATTTCCATTTCACCACACCCTAAAGATAGATACAAAGAGAAGAGATGACTCAGCAAAGCTTAATCAGAAGACTACCTGAAGTCAATGATTTCAATAACGTCACTGCCATAACAAACCCTCATATCTTTGAAATGACCTTTTTGTGGGAGAAAGAGGAAAATTGTAATGTACAGCAACCAAAGAAGAATTTATTGCATGTAAATGTAGACAATTTAAATTGTTTTATTTATTAAAAACTGACATTTGAAAGGGGCTAAAGCAAAATGGAGTTTCAAGATTGTGACAGTATAGAATATCTTTTATGACTGTTTTTAAGACTCTCTTTAAGATCTCTTCAAATATTAACCTGTTGGTGACTACAATCTACCAACCTGTGATCCCTGAGTTCACACTTATCATATTATAGGATGTCATAAAGTACAGGCATGATCTCCTTTGAAGAGTCTACGGTGTGACGCGGACTCATAATATTGTCTGGGGTGATAAAACAGTGTTGAATCATAACACCATTGATCCTCCACCTCAACTGCATTGGAACTTGACTGGTGAAGTCAAATGCGGTGTTGCTTCATGATGAAATCCTGTTAAACCTTCACAAACATGAGCACAATATAAGAAGTCTAATCCATATACTGTCAAAAAAGACATGAAGAAAACTGTACAGGTTAACTGCTGTTCTCCATCAGTTGGGAATTTCACATGAAACCCACAGGGCACAGACAGGCGCTCCAGTAATACTGACAAAGGAATACTGACAATGAATATGAACTGAAATTAAAGATAATTTAAAACATCAAATGAATAAGTATTGGACCTGGTTCGGGCTTTGAACAAACAATCTAATCTTAATGGAGTTCACTGAACCCTTTTCATTGTGTCTTTGATGGAATATTTTTAATAGTCCACCATTAAAAAGATACTTTCATTGTGTCATTACTTTTCCATTATAGTAAGGTGCTGATATATTTAATCTTTTCTTCAGCTTAATTCTGTCATGCCCTAATAAGCAAATGAATGTCTTAGTTGATGGGTATGAAGTTAAAGGGCAGAACCAGTGTGGTTAAGCAACAATGTCCCATATGTTTGAATAACTTGATGATGAGCTTGGCTCAAATCTCTCAATAAATAAGGCATGAGGTTGGTGTGTTAGGTTGAGACACCACCCAGAGAACAGGGGTGAATTTCTGAACTCAAGCCAAGCTTCAAGGAAATCAAGGAAAAGTATAGTTGCTTCAGTGAAAAAAATGACCAAGTACTGTAGAAATACTGTAGAATTATCTACCAAAAACAACCATAAAAACCTCATAAGTAAATCTACAACCTATCAGCACAGGAACTAAAATCTGTGTTACTGTCCTGCTTTTGGTGTAAAATAAAATGTTAAACACCAAAGCCGAACCAACAGAACAGAATAAAATTAAATAGGCTTTAACATAAATGAGCAAAAAACAGAAATTGGGTATAGAGGAAAATGAGAATGAAGGGACTATCTGCTCTCCTTTTTTGCTCACAGTGTTCAAATTTCAGAATAAAGTCTTGAGAAGGCTTAATACTGATACATACATGAATACCGTGAATAATAAAGGACTTTTTTTTTTTTTTTGCATTGAACTAATGTCAAATATTATTCTAAATATTCTAGTCAATGTAGTCATTAAACAAAATCCACAATTATTGCAAAGACTTCAGCTCATTCTGGCTGATCAATTTACAAGAATATTGACATATGAAATGTTATTTAGTAAAAAACAAAACATGGTCAAATGTATACAAATATCCACTTTTTCTAATTTCTTATATATATATATATATATATATATATATATATATATATATATATATATATAATATATACAAACAATGGTATCCTGTAGAAGAAAAAAAAATAAAATAAAAAAAAAATAATGTGAATAGAAGTGAATGTAAAATAACAGCTTTTTTTTCTTCAATTTTAGAGCATTTCTATTGGTTCTAGGGTTCAAACCATAGAAAGAACTAAAAGTTACCATTTAATGTACCTTAGTATCATGTGAGTTATATTTTAGTAGTGCTTTAGTACAACTGAGTGTAATAACAGATCTGTTTGTTTTACTTTCTCATCTCAGCTGAGGAAGCTAAAAGCGAAGAAACCCTGATTTCACACAACCAGAGGCACTGCTACTCTGATTTCCCGATGTCCCCTCACTCCTCTCAGTTTTGCACTTACCTACCCAAAGTCAGAACCACTCAACCTTTCTGCAGAATATGAAACTTTGTGTTGGGCCTTCAAATAGACTGTTTACACCAACAACAAAAGGGCAATCACCTTACCCAACACCAGCCAGATAAACGCACACTCAGCCTGGACCATTTACAAATAATAACACACTTACTTGAAAAGCTTCTCGGCTATTCTGATTAAAAAAAAGTCTTCCACGTGCAGCAAAGTGACTGAACGCCACGAGAAGGACGAAGACCCTGAGGGACGAGTGTGTCGCGCTGAGGTTGAGTTACATGGTTCATTTGCGTGCTTTCAGTCTCAGACAGACTTCAAACTCTGAACCAGAGACTCGCTCCAGATGACGCTTCCTCGTGTCACGTGGCAAAACCAGTAACTCTAGATGTAAACAAAGGAGCGTGTAGAAGCAGGAGAAGCAGCAGTGCTTTAAGTGTGTAGTGACTCAACTCGAATTCATATCCTGTTCATTTCTGAAGCATGTTTAAGCATCTGTTTTACGCTGAATGCAGTGTATAAAAGTGTGCATATGAACCTGGAGACACTGTAACTTACCTCCGCCTAATTCTGCCTAATGTTGACATATTTATCGTGATCTATTGTTTTCTGTCTTTAACTTCTTTTTAAACCAAAAAGTTACACACCTATAATAAATGATGTAGCATAAACTCCGGCGCCTCCTACTGGATAAAGAATAAAACAGCATTTAGACATGAGCATGACATCCGGGTACTTTGCCTTTGTCTGCTGCCCCCACCCCTTTTTGGGTGAATAAAGGTGAACAGCGCGCTGTCCCTCTAAAGTCAACCCATCACAGGTCTAGCACCTCTGCTGGCTGGTTGCAGTATAACGATTAACCGCATCCAACCCTATTCATTTCTGTGACAAACCTACTCTACACAGTATTTCCATCCCCAACTTGAAAAGTTATTTTTTGCCGGTGCTAATAGTTTACAATTTAGCTGATTTATTGTTTAAGGAAGTATTGGCTGATGAGTGTCCTTTCAGCATGCCTCCGACAAACGACCCCACCCAGTGACCCAAAGTGACAGATTTTGTCATCACTACGAATTTGTATTATTTTGATGATAATCATGAATAAAATGACTCCAATATGTATGAGTTTAAACTGGGATTTCTTTGGTGTTACACTGTGTCCCATGTTCTGCTCTTTTATTGCAGCATCAGCATTCAGTACTCTGACTTTAACATTATAACTGTTGATTATAGTAACATTGCCACCTGTGATGAAGTGCCACAGATGTACAGGAAACCATTTCGCATCCCAGGCTGAGCCACCTAGGCAGTCAGAGCAAAATATTGGGGTAGATTTTGACCCACCTCTGCAGTTTACCATTTTCCTCTTTGTGGATGGCCTGAAGCCATACATCTCTCCTTTTGCTGTCCTTCACTCTTTGGGGAGTAAAGAAAATTGTAAACTAGAGTTTGTTTATTGCTGGACGATCAAAAGTAGGTTTATGGAGTATTTAAACACTGTCTCCTTGACTGTCCACCTTATTTGACACTCCTACCCACCTTGTAGATGTAAAGTCAGAGACAGCTAATCAGCAGTTCTTGTGTTGACAATGACCCACTACCCACATAATACCTGCTTCGTGGTGGTCCTGACCAGTACAAATCAGGGTAAAAGGATGGTAGCTAAGTATGCAGAGAAACAGATGGAATACAGTTTGTAATTACAGAACTATAAAGTGCTCCTGCATGGTAAGAGGAGCTGATAAAATGGACAGTGAATGCAATATTAAATAATGAATTAAGCCATATGACCTCTATTCAGTTTTGAATTGTGTCTCATGCAAGTAAATGCCTTGTTTTTTGTCAAGAGGAAGAAGGACATAAAAGGGGAAACCCATTCTTCTGCTGTCAATAGAAGAATGCATTTCCTGAAGACAATGCAAACAGTTACTAACTTGTTGCTTTGTACTCACAAGGGGGAACCAGTTTCTGCTAATATTACAGGTGGTTGCTAAGAGTTTTAAAACTCTGATCCATTAAGTGTAACTTTGTTTAAATCTCACAGTCACCTCTGCTATTAATGGGGTATGAATGTAACACCTCTATTAGGCTGTTGTTAAACAGTTGTGTTTCAGGTGGTGGTTAGGGTGTCCAAGGTAGTTGATAATGTGTTGCTAAGGGTATGGTGATGTAAAAGGCTGTAGATGGCTGCTTGGTTACTATGGTATCATATGTGGGTGCTAATTTCCTCAAGTAGTTGCTATTTTTGATATGGAATTGCAGGTGGTTTCTAAGGTATTACTAAAAGGGTTCTATGGTTGCTATTGTGTTTCTTATTGGTTGCTACAGCAATTGTTATGATGTCTCATAAGTTTTGCACTCCAAACAACTAATATATTTGCCAACGTATATGATGATTATATGCTATATACAAGCCCAAACCAAACAAACCTGGAGTTGGAAGTGTCAGTAACTAACCAATCATTCAGTCAGTCAATAAAAACATCTGATATGGTGTCTAAGAACAGCTAAACTAAATATCAAGAGCCAGGAGGAAGCACAGGTTTAAGGCTCTCTATGGCCAGCACCTCTCCACCATAATGCAACACCACTGCATTTGTGAATTGCAATTGTCTGATTAACTAAATTATGACTCAACAGACATTTCCTGCTTAGAATTTACTGTGACCTGTAAAGCCTGTCCCAAATACTGACTATAAAGTAAATGGATCGCAGATCGAACAGTACACTTCGAATTAAGACACAATATAATATTTATGTAATGATGTATTTTAATACTCATACTCAGAGCAATCAAAGATTATCAGAGATGTATTGTTATTGTTATGAATTTCATTAAAGCTTACACAATATGCTTCCACGCTGGCATTGGATGAATAGTGTGCATTGTCTGATTTGGTGTTTTGATTGTAATTAAGCTTTAAATGATTTACTAGTAATAGTTTCTGTCTAACTACAGTATTTTCCGGACTATAAGCCGCTACTTTTTTTTCCACGCTTTAAACCATGCGGCTTATAATGAGGTGCAGCTTTTTCTTCTTATATACGTTATTTTCCAGGGATTTTTTTTTTTAACTTTGTGGGTGCGGCTTATATTCCGGTGCGGCTTATAGTCCAGATAATATGGTACTTTCTGTGTATATTTACTACAGACTACAGTGGATTACTTCCACACAACAATCAGTAGTTTTAAAGTTTTCTGAGTACTTGGACTCAAGAATGAAATACTGTCAGTAACCCAATTAACCCAGTAACAAACCCAATTTAGGCCCAACTGGTCAAGCATTAGAGCCAAAGGAAATAACATGGCATAAATGACAGGCAGACATGTAGACAAGACTTCCGTTTCTCTCAGAAACAAAGAGAAAGCAGCAAGGATCCTATGGACAAAAGCACTGCGTCAACTTCTCTTTTGTTGTTTCCTCTGAAAGCAAGAGTTTTAAAACAAGTTTATGCTGCTGTTGTTGGAGTAACCATCTACTGTTTAGGGAAGGCTTTCTACTAGATTTTGGAACTTTGCTGTTGAGGTTTGATTGCAATTAGTGACAAGCACTCACCCCACCTCATTCCCAACTCCTGATCTCACCACAAAGTGCCAAAATTCCAGAAATGACAGTTCTACTGCTCCAGAGCTAAATGGTACAAATAAAGTCAATTTGTATCTGCTCCAGAGAGCAGGTTCTAATCTGCACCTATTTTAATGGCATTTTGTCTGTACAGGGACCAGATAAGCTGTGTGTGTGTATTTGCACATCTGTGTCAGCAATGGGTGCAATTTGAAGTATCTAAATGAATGCATTAGAATGGGTGTCCACATATATTTGTAAATTTTTTTAAAGTAATTTTTTTTCATAAACCAAACACAACATGACAAGTCATCTTTTAAGTATAATTTACATTTTGCATAGTAGTGCATTCTACAATACATATTTTGAACATATAAACACATTTCACTGAAGCATGTGTGAGAAAGTGTTGGTCTAAGTAGCTTCCACCTATACTGCTCCTGTGCATTAACATCTCTACCTTTTCCTCCCATGAAGCAGCAGAGCACATTTTTACATGGGCACACATGGCATTCTTGGTGCACTTGATCAAAAGCTCCACTACTTTGAAGCATATCGGGCAAATGGCAAATCCTCCCTCATCTTGGTCTGTTAGAAGGAAAAGAACAGGGAAAATAGATTCAGATGATAAATAGTGTTAATACATTATGTTGCCACACACATAGTTGTATTAAAGGGAGTAGGCTGAGCAAACAGAATCTCACCATTGGTAAATCATCCAGCCTTTCAAACTTTGGCTTCCCGCAGCTGGTGATGATCTTGGCAGTCACAACAACAAGCACCAATGCCACAACTATAAAGAAGATGCAAAGGATAGCCACGAGCCCAGGATTCATTGCTACGCCGTTTCCTTGTGAAGCTATGTGAAGACAGATTCATGAGTGAATACATGCAAAAATATGCGCTACAGAATACAGCATAACATGTCAAATAGACCTGCTAGGTATTGCAAATTTTAGGGAAAATGTGCTAGGTTATGACAAACGGGTATTGCTAGGGTAAGGCAAAGTTTGTTCGGTTACGTCAAATAGGTGGGTTTAGCCAAAAGACTGCTTTTATAGAATAGATCTTAATTTAATCTTAAGAAGAATACACAATGCAGTCTTTCAAACACTGCAAAACATTACACGTTTAAAAAGGTCTCCTATGCATTAAAAACATTTGAAATTAGTCTGACACATTAATTGAGATGACCCTCTAGACAACTTTTCAGTCTCTTGCTTAAAATAAATATACCTGAGTTCGGAGTTGTGTTCACTTTTATTGTTGAAGCTGTCTGGTTGTGTTGTTCAGTAGACTGTGGTTTGTTTGTCTTTAGCACGGTAGTTCCAGTGCTGCCATTTTTGGACACCTGTTTGTTGTGTGTTGTTTGTTCAGGGACGCTGCCATTGCCTCCATGTGAATTTGTGGTTGAATCTGACTGTTGTCCAGTCACTCTTGAAAGGGTGGTGGTTTTTGGACTGTTGGATCGATGGGGTTCAGTTGTGGTCGCTGTTCTTAGAGCAGCAGACGTGTTGTAAGTGGCTG
Organism: Acestrorhynchus altus; assembly: GCA_034509495.1. Lineage (NCBI taxonomy): Eukaryota > Metazoa > Chordata > Actinopteri > Characiformes > Acestrorhynchidae > Acestrorhynchus > Acestrorhynchus altus. The sequence continues at coordinate 17,855,104 of CM067514.1, read as the reverse complement.
GTTCAGAAGAATGCCTTGTAGTACCTTTTGTTTCAGAGATGGCAGATAGTTCTGTGGTCAGCTTTACAGATGAAACAGAGGTATGAATGGTGGACTGTGAGGATGTAAATTTTGCAGTTTCTGCTCGAGCTGTGGTGGTCAGGTTTGAAGGAGACTCAGCAAGTACTGCTGAAGGAGGTCTTGTTGTGTTGTCATTCAGGGCTGTAGATAAACATAGACCAAGTTTTGTTTAGTATATAATGGGCAAAGTGTACAATCCAACATTACTGAGTGTTGCTTTTTTCATTACTGCCCCATGTTCATTTTCCCCAATCAGACTAATAGTAACAGAAGTAGAACTAAATTCATGAGAATCTCCAGGTCAACAGTGGTAAGCTAGCATGTTGGAAGCTGTTTCTCAGACTGAAAACCTTGCTAACACCACAAACCAAATCTATAGATCAAATTAGGCCACAGTGACAAATGTACATTTATTTAAATGCACAAGTATTTAAACTCTTAACTTGCTTTACATTCCCAACGTCTCCTACCTTGAGGAGGTACTTTGCATGGTTTTGCATTCCATGAGTCTGAGATGAGAAGAGGCAGTACAGCATGCAAAAGAACTTATGAAAACATTCTTACCTAGTGATGCAGACCCTGGAAAGATGATCAAAACTGCAATAGCATGTATCACTTTAGCCATGCTGTTAGCAGTTAACTTGTGTAGTCAGCAGTGAAAGCTGATAACACTCTGCAACTGAGGCAAGAACCACATCTGTAACAGGATGTAGCCATGAAGCAGAGGTGTGGTTTCTCAACAGGGCTTATCGGTGATATCGGCCTCTGGTTAGTCACTGTTTGCACAACCACCTTACAAGAGGTAGCTAATACGTTACAAACTTGACAGGACTCCATGACATATTGATATATATATATATGTTCTTATTTGAAGAAGTCTTTTAAAGAAATACATGAAAGCTTTCAGACTACACAAAAAAATTTAATTTTGAAGAAAAATCACAATTTTCAGTAAAATATACATTTTCAGACTCTAGATTAGTATTTTAACACTGTCCAGGACATACTTAAAAATCCTTAAGGCTATACGAGAGGTTTATTTTCTGAATACATCAGATGTTAATACACTTACATTATGATTATTATTTTCCTTATTTTATAGAAGACTTTAAGACATACACAAAAACCTTAGATAATTTATGACATTAAATATGTTTATTTTTAAATACATTTATAACTCCGATGCATACTTGATGGACCTGAGTAAAAAACTGTTAAAACAGCAAAACATATTTCAGAGTAAAACTTTTGCATCTCCAACACTGCAAATACCGGCCAAACCAGGCCACAAATGCATTCTGAAAGTAAGACTCTCTCGTATATATATATATATATATATATATATATATATATATATATATATATATATATATATATATAAATATACTATTAGCAATCTTTTAACAATCTAACAACATCAAAATGAAAACAAAAAGATAAACATAATTAACAGACTTTCATTTCATTTTCCAGTTTGATTCTTGTACTGTTATTTAGTAAAAAGACAAAGACCTATTCATGGAAAACATGCTTGAGTAGTACATTTTCTGTTAGTTCACAAAATAAAAGGAACAGTGTTGTAAATATATATATATATAATATATATAGTCAGTTGTCAATGTCCTTTCTCACTCCCTCTATCTCTCTCTCTACTTTTCTGAAGAGTGGCGCCACATCGATGGGCTGTGGGTGACCTCTATAACTTCAATGAGTTTTTGCGGTTATTCTATTGCAACCATAATGGACCCCATGAGGCCACTGAAAAAGGGCAGCTTTCTCTGACCTCCCTGCCACTAACTCCTCTTTTTCTACTCATCTCCCAGTGGAGGAGCTCATTTTGGCTCTTGATAGCACTTAGCAAGAGTCAAGAGAGGTGACTCTGCAGGAGTTCAGTATAGTAATAGTGAATAAATAGTGTGGTTATTGGACACTTCCCTATTGTTTGTATCCATTTTTTATTGTATATAATATAATAAAAAATTCTGAAATGTTTTATGTTGAGACCTGAGTAATATTAAAACTGTCACTGTTACAGATTTTGCTAATCAATTATAGCATCTGGCACAATTTAACATCATAGTTTTTTGGATATTTTCATGTTCTCCCCATCAAAATCTGAAAATAGTATTTATAGGAGTCACACATTTCAGATGTTATTTTCAGGAAATCTTAGGCTACTCCAATTTGAGATGAATATGAACACAGTTTAGATATTTGTATGAATGTGACAATATTTTGATTAAAAAGAGTTTTCTGTTTTTTTGGGGGTTTTTTTGGCTTGAAACAATAATAAAAATTCACATTTCACAACTCTTGGAAATTGACTGCTCAGAGTGTTTTGAGCTGAAAATGCACAATTATTGAGCTCATTGCAATGACTGGAATGGCAATCATATAAAAAAAACCTTGTAAAATATGACATAATTTTTTTTTGTGGGGTTAATGTATTTGTCAATATTTATCCATTACCATAACTTAAATCTCAAATATTAACAGTGTGTGAGCAAAAAAAGAGTAAACTGTCATTTAAACTGAGATTTAATTTTGTTGGGAACAAATTTTTGGGATTGATTTGTAGCTGTTTTCCATGCATGATTGTACGAAGAGTATGTAATATTCTGCAAGGACAGGGTTGCAAGGAGAAGTTGCTGATCTTGAATCAGTCAATCAATCAACCATTATTTAAACATTGAAAGAGGCCTTAATGTACAGTACAGCTCAGCCTATACATTAAATATGGATTGTCAAAGAAATAAAGAAACGACCCAGCATTTTGATAAGATACAGTATAACACAAATAAGATAAAGATAAAAGTAGGAATATAAGAAAATCATAAAAGTACTAAAAATTATAAATCATAAGGTAACAACAAATAAATACCCAAAAGCTAACTTATCCCAATAAAACTAAGCAACAAAAATAGACAAATAAATATATAAATAAGCAATAACTAAAAGCAGTAAGAAATAAAAAAAAATAACAAAAGGGAAAAATAAAAGAAAAGTAGTAAAGGACAGCTAAAAAACATACCAAAATCTAAAAACAGCTAAAACAGTGGCAGGCTATATGGAGTTTAAAATTATTTAGTGACACCAGTGAGCTGAGCTTTCGAGTTTACTGTAATGAATTCCAGCTCACTGGTGCACTGTAGCTAAAAGCAGATTTTCGTAAGCAACCTGAAGGCTTGAGTGAGTCTTGTAAGTTCTGTTGATACAATTTTTTGTGATGTATGTTGGCATACAGCCAGAAAAAAGAACACATAGACAAGCAAGAACAATGAAGCTATTGGAACAATGATTTGTGGACAGATCAATATAGATTGTTCTGGTTTAAATGAGAAGCATAATGTTTACAGCAAAGAAAACACTTAGCTCCTTATTCTGTCTGTGAAACAATCCAAGATGGCACTTGAACATGGTACAGAGCATGGCTGCTGTGTTGTGAGCTCCCTCTAGTTTCCATAATTTTTTGTTGTGTGTTTGTTAGTCACTTTTATTGCATGCCATGCTGTCAACACACTCATCTACAACAGACAAACACTTCTGTAAATCAGTTTGGCGATCATTTACTGCATAACGGACTTTGAGTATTACTATGCAGATCCTTTGTTTGTAAACACACACTGGGGATGCTGGAAAAGAGGCAGGAGAGCCGGTGTTTTGGTCAGGCTGAGACAGCGAATTCACCGCCCACCTCTACCCAGCATATTACTGGCTATTGTCGAGTCCCTGGACAACAAACTGAGTGAATTTCAGGCACAGATCTCTTTCAAATGAGTAAGTATTATCTGCCTAGTAGAGACCTGGATGTCTGCAGAGATCCCTAACGAAGCCATTGAGCCTGCAGGGTTCTCTCTGCACTGCACAGAATAAAAAAGCTTGTATGTTTTCTGATTAAAAATACCTGGTGTGACTTTAGGAATGTACATTTTAGTGAGTCTTTTGTGCTCCCCGGACCTCAAATATTAGCTCATTTCATGCAGACCAGTCTGTCTTCTGAGAGAGATTTCAGGGGTCATGGCTGTCGCTGTGTACATAAACCCATAGGCTGACACAGACCTGGCACTTGGGAAACTGCATGAGGCTATCAGCAAACAGGAAAGCATGTACTTGGAGGCTACATTCATTATCATCAGAGACTTCAATAAGGCCAACCTGCAGAAAGTTGCTTCAAAGTTTTTTCAGCATGTGCACTAAGAGGAAAACACGAATGCTGTTACATCACCTTCTAGGAGATACCTCCCAAGCCCACTCCCTGAGCTCCATCTGGCAAATCATATCACTCCCTCATCCTGCTACTGTGCATCCATAGGCTGAAACTGAAACAGGAGTCACGCATCATCAAGCAGCTTCATTACTGGNTATATATATATATATATATATATATATATATATGTATATATATCAAGTGTAAATGGTTTGATTTTTTTCTCTCTTAACAAATCAAGTAAGTTTTTTTTTTGCATTTGTTAAAATGCATATGATTGCCATATTTGAATTGATAAAATTTAACACATTATTTTTTCAGTGCTACCACAGACTTTACTGTACTTTTGTGTACTTTCAATGTTACCTAAAGGAACAGGTTTAGTGAAAAGACAAAAAAAGGTTTACAACTTATCCAGATGTAAGTTTCCAATAGAACTTGACCATCAGCCAAGACATGCTTGATATCTAACATATATTTCTTTAATTTTTGTGAATAAGAAATACTAGACTACTGTTAATAAACAAGATTCAGTCTCCAATTTCATTTCAGTAAATACATGCAACAATAATTTAAAATGTCTCATAAAACAGAGCGATGCAACAACATTACTATTCACAAAGTATCCAACTTTGTACGACTATTCTGTTTTTAAACTGGACCACAATGACCATACATGGTGTATTGACATTTGGGTGGTTACGGTTATTTAGAATGTCCTGACCAATATTCAAGTATGCAGAGAAGTCCTAAGTCATAGTATATTAGCAACATTAGCATACAATGTCCTCTTGAAAACAAATAAACAATCCTCAGATATCAAACATGTCATGGCTAATCATCTGTATCTGAAGTAGTTGATAAACCTCAAGTTTTGTTTTGTAAAACTACTTCTTTAAGCAACTTCTTGAAGGAGTGCTTTCATTTGAGCTCCTCTCTCTGAAGTAACAATTTGTACCTAGTTTTATAGCAGTTATTCTGCCTTCAACAGATGGAGAACTGGCACACATATGAGAGGAGATACAACTCAATATTACACATACATGATCTGACCTTTGTTAATTCAAATGCTCCAGTTATTTGGGGTGTAATGATTCATGATTCATACCCAATTCTTTCTTAATTAAATAGCACTACAGTTGTGGTAAACTAAACAGATGGCATTTAGCCAATATCACTGCACTTCATTTAAAGCTCAAGTTTAATTGGCAAATAACATTAAAGAATAGATCAGTAACCAAATGCTCTTCACTGAATATACTGCAGTACAGTACACATTATGTAAAGTTTGCCACTGTATCCTATGACAACCCTGGACTTGTTAAATCACTAACAACCATGGCTCTGCAAGAATGAACTCAAACTGGGAATGTAACTGACTGCAGAACCTTTGCACTCTTGGCCACAAACAGGAAACAAGCTTATTCAGACAATTAATTTGAACTATGATTTGCCTTAGTCCATTGGGTAGTTTTAAGGAAATGCTTAAAAGGTTCAGCAAAGGCCTCTCGACTACTTCAAGTAGGACAGTCTTCAGCCAAATAATTAGAAGCCTAATCATGACTGATCAACTATTAATTTCATTAACAGTCTTACAATTAAAACATTAAAGTAATGATGCCAGATCCAAAAACCTAAATTAACAAGGCCGTGTGTGATTACATCTTGTCATCCAGTGGTTTCACTGATGGTAAAGGCACAAGTGTTGATTGATCCAGTGCATCTGGCCCCGATTCCTCCACTGGTTCAGGATCCTGCTAAAAGATTAAGCAAAATTACATGGGGGTTAAAAGCTGTGCTTTGAAAAAATAATGACATTATTAAAATCAACCACATATATTTTACAAAACTCTTTTAAAATGCAAAGTATAGAAGAATCACTTCAGATCCCATACAAAATATGTACAGAGTGTGAAGGATTCAAGTCAAGGTTCTTTAGACCTTTTAAAACTTAGGTTACACTCACACATCTCTATTACCAATATGGCACTACAGTTCTTCTATAGCATTGCTCAAAGAGCCTTCTGAAGCACAGGTATAGATTGATGTGAACAATAGATGTGATTTGAGTTTAAAAAGACTTACTCTGTGTTTGAGATATGAGAGGTAGGTGTCCCATCCTAACGTCATTATATTTACGTACAAAACCCGAAACTTAGCTGGCAAGAAGTAGAAATTAATCATCTGTGCAGTGGGCCAGACACACCAGTCCACCTAGACAAATAGAAAGGCATATTTTAATATTTCTCTGTCTACTACATATTCTTCAGTGACTTGTCTATTGAAGGTTTTATTTTGAAATTCTAACATTATAATACTTTATTTATTTATATCCACTAATGTGGTATGGATTCATAAACCAAAAGCTCTCAGGATTCCTTGATTCCTTTTGTGCTAAATGGTAAAATATAGGCCTTTTAAATTAACCATATTAAAAACTAATAGACTAGTATATTACCTTGTAGAATTCCCAGAACTTTTGTTTAAATTCAGTGCTGCCTTTGACCAAGCCACGGCCTTCCATGATGCCCATGCCTGAAACATGTACACAACCACATAAGAATTACCTGGCAATGACAACTGGGGAACCTCAGTTTTACAAATCAGAAACAATGCCACAGTAGATAACAATACTGTCATCCGTGCAAATGAAAAGAACATCTCTGCAATAAACAGGTTGAGTAACACCCATTATCATGATTCCAATATGAATTTTATTTACAATGTGTACCATGCAAAAGATGCCAACCATACCTATGAAGTACCATGCTCCAAAAATTGGTGATGCAACAAGCTGGTCTATCAGGACTTTCTTGGCAACAGTTTTCACAACTCTTGAAGAATAAGTTTTGTCCAGCCACTTATACCAGTAGTGAAGGAAAGGTCCCATAGTACATCCCACTGCTGCCATGCGCCCTACGGAATACAGTAATGCTTCATATTTTCAGACAATAGGAGAGGGTTACTACAGTTCTTAAAATATTCGTATTCATAAAATGTATATAAATATCTGATTCTGAATAACATTTTAATCACTCTACTTTCAGCGCAAAGAAGGACAAGTGCCTTTTTTGCATATAGGCACTACTCTAAGCAAACAACTTATTCACGCAACGCAGTAGGATCTGTGGATTCTGACCCACAGCAGAGGGAACATGACATGCTTTGAATTTAGATACAGATGTAAATTTTTTTATTAATCAAAGTCGAGTAACAAGTGCACATTTGACCAGAATGAAGTACTGTTTACATGTTCCACATCTGATTCACAACTGATGAATCAACTTCAGTTATTTGCTTAAAAAACAATCCAGCATTAAATAGTTCAACACTGCTGTGGAATTCCTGAATGCTCCCGTTTGAGGCTTTTCTAACAGGCTTTACTGGATTCATGAGGTCCATGAGGGCAAATCATACTACTTGGCCAATGACATCAGTTACACATGAGTAATAATAAAAAAAAAAAGGATGGAGAGATAGCAGCAATCAGTATGACAAAAGAAGCTGTCAAGCAATATGACAGTAGAAGAGATATGAATACAAAACATCTCCCATAACTGGAAAACAAGAAATATCATTAGCACTGCAGAATGGAAAATTTAAACTACTAGTTATTTTCACTTGTGCTACCAGCTTTCAGTAATATTACTGTACCTCAACATGCTTCTCACAGTTCTTTTTCTATATTTTAACAGTGACCAGTGTAGAAAGTGTCATTTGTACTTTAAGAGCTTGACTGTTCTTGAGCAGAATGAGGGGAGAAAACATACATTTGGTGAATGTATAATATTCCTGAAATCAACACAGGGGTCAAGCTGAAAACCAGTGTGTCTACAGTCCATCGAGCTCTACATCACCACCTCACCATGGACTGAGAGGCTGCTGCGTAAGAAACACTCCTACTTCAGTCTTCAAACCTAAACACAGAGAGGGCTTCAGCAGGACCATTGTGGCCAGGGATACTGAAGCACAACTGCAGATCAGTGGAAAGTTACTGTGACCCATTAGGCTGGAGTGCGGTTCATTAGGGGGTTTAAACCCCAGTCAGTCCCATCAGTATGTATAACATTTACTGTCAGTTTCCAGTAGAGCTCACCTGTTCGCTGCCATTCTCGGGTTTTCTCCGGCGTGCGATGCTTTTCTCGGGTCTGCTGAATACAGTCCCCTAAAGCCAGCATGCTTCCACTGCTCACTATATTGGTCACGATCAGATATTTGCCCGAAAACAGAGGCTTCCAGTAGAAGGAGAACCGCACCAGTAGGTCTTTGCTTCGAGGAGTCATGGCCAGTTAGTTACGCGACAACAACAACGTAAACGACAGCACTGAACAGCTAACAGGCTTTACATTAATTACATCAATCCATTGGTTTCAAACTGGAGCTGTGTCACCTCTGAGACTCCTCACTAACAGAGCAAGGCATGGCCATAATATAGAGAGGAAACAGAAACCTTCCGTGACCCCCGTGTCCAATTTCAAAATAAAAGTTTAGGATCAGTTCCCAGGATCGATATATTCCCCATGGAGCCCAAGAGGAAGGAGTGTTGAATATATAAATGTAGTACCCTTTAAAATGTCACTTTTGTATTATTTTGTTATTTGTATTCGTTTTAACGAAAAGGGCACAGGACTCAATTTCCCAGAGATCTTTTTGTTTGCTTTTCTTCCTGTTTCCTGTTAGCTCCACCAATGTGGTGACAGTACAGGGTCATGTTTAGGTGACAGCCCAATGAGGGTTGTGATTGGGCGGGACTAAGAGAAGTGGCGGTCCGTTTGGAATGATAATGGATGAAGAACTCAGACAGAGTTTGAGAGTTTTCTATGATCTGTCTACATCGGCTACAACTACATTCGGAGACTTAAGACACTGGTATGTCCGGCCCGAATGCTAGTGTAGGAGCTGATGCGAGTTCATGGACCGTGAGTATTCTGATGATTCTGAGATTGAACAGTGAGTTCTGGACTAAAGAATAAAGTACAGGGACTGTGGAGGACACATCTCTTCAGATGAACGCGTGGGTCTTGTTCATCTGTGAAGTGTCCTACAGTCATCTGGACATCATAGCCTACTGGGACTGATTCCTACTGGTGAACTGGGCCCTACTGATTCCTACTGGTGAACTGGGCCCTACTGATTCCTACTGGTGAACTGGGCCCCACTGATTCCTACTGGTGAACTGGGCCCCAACGATAAAGTATTCCACGTGTGTTATATTCCTTTTGTTTGACCAAAGTCTGGGTAATTACAGTCAGCAGTTCTTCCCAACAGAAGGGAATAAATAAGCTACTGTTTGTGTTCCACAGACTGAAGTGTGGTGTGAATGTCTCAGCTGTAATGTCAGTGTGTTTGGTTTAGTACTAATCCTCATTCAGCACAGAGACTAGGAATATTTTTGATGGAGGCACCACTATCCGGGCCTTTCTCCAGTGTGAGTTCAGGTATAGCACACCTCGGCGATTAGCTATTTATATATTGAGATGTACGCCCCCTAAATTTCATTTAGGCACCTTAGGGAGGGGTTACATATATATATATATATATATATATATATATATATATATATATATATGAACCATAATATTTTGTTTACAGTGAAAAATAGAGAAAAACCCTACAATTACAGAAATGTTGTCTATTGGTGGTGTGTCTTAAAAATACACATTTCTATTGATCCATTACAGGACTGGACAGACGCATCATTAACGTGTGTCCAAACTTTTGACTGGTACTATATGTAAAATAAGTTAGTTTATATTAACATTAATTAATAATAATTCAATTTAAAAATTGTGTAATAAGTAGCAGCTTCATGTAAAAGCAAAGGTGTTTGTTTATACTGTTTCATTCCTGATGGCCAAAGAGTTTTGCAATGGCAGGTGGTAAATCATTGATTTATTACATCATAACAAGTCAATATGCTGCACATTATCTGAATGACACATAAACAGCCAATATACTGTATAAAATCTGAATAACACGTTAACAGACAATATACATAATATAGATATAATGTAAATAACACGTTAAAATACATTTTACTGTATAAATCTCAATAACACATGCTAAAACGAAAATACTGTATAAAATCTGAATAACATGTTATTAGACAATATAGTTTATATAATCCAAATAACATTTGTTAACAGGCAATATGCTGTAAATAATTCAAAACATATTCTTTGCCTCTGTACATTTGCTCAAGCATGTCAGTTTACTTTATATAATATGAATTACACATTTTAACAGCCACTAGGCCTGTCACAGTAATTACATTAGACTTATTGTACATGGACATGACCTCAATCAATTTTGCTGACCTCAATATCACCCAGTGAGACATTTGTTTTATTAATTTCAATATTTTTTGTCTGAATTTGTCTTTTTAATTTAAAGTTAATTGCTCTTTAAAAGGTGTAATTGTATCAGTATTTTATTATTTTTCATCATTTCAAAAAAATATTGTTCTAAAACAAAGTGGCCTAATACCCAATACTGTATATAATGTGAATTACAACCAAAAGCCAATATACTGTATATGATCGGAAAGATACATGATAATATATGAAGTTATTTAATTTTTGTAAGAATTCAGTGCAGAAAAAGAAAAAGTTGTAGGTAAATTACATTTTTAACAAAAGCTTCGGTTTAATTTCTTCAGTGCTCCGGTGCAGATGGGAGGCTTGATTCCCTTTAAAATAAGAAAATCCAGTTGATTAGCAAACAGTCAATTCTCTTTCTTATAACAGTTAATTCTATGTTCTAACTGAAGTTCTTACTTCTAATACATTCCACAGAAATGTGAACTTACTTTATACAACCTGCAGACAAGATTGAAGAGAGTGGACATTGCCTTGTCTTCCAGGTCATCTGTGTACACCTGTGAAAAGGATTCATATACAAGACATTTATACGATGCCACAGACGTTCCTGTGCTACACAATTTTTAACTGAATGAAATGAATGTCATTTACAAAGTATTGGTTCTGCTTTACTGTAGTATCTGTCTCTACTCTTTAGAGAAAGCTTTAGAACATCACTAAGAAGTTTTGATTGTATTTGGCCACAAGAACGTTAATGATGTCAGCAAGGTCTGGCCCCATCACTCCAGTTTAAAACATCTTACCCCATTGAAAGTGACCCACGGAACATGCCTGTGAGCCGGTTTGAGAGACCGAGTTTTCACACCATTCTCATGCATAAGACTGTGGCCCAGGCCTCCGATTACACAGGACTGTATGGCTTCCCATTCCACAGATGGTGCATTCAGCTGTAAACACTAGAAAAAAGACAGTCATTTGGGTTGTTTAGCTATTTTCTGAACTAGAGTAATAATCTGGAAAAAATAATGAACAATTTTAAGAGGATACACACAGGTAAAGCTGCATTTATCACATCTGTTGAGGATGCCATGCAGTAAATAATTGGAAATGCTGCGTGGCCAGTCACATTTAAGATGCAAGCCTGCCAAGATAAATAACCACGAGCATATTAAAGTAATGAACATCTTATCATCATTCAAAGAAAAAAGGATGATCTATATAATATATATTAACTGTAATAAATTACCTCAAACATGTTAGCTTTGCACTCTGGCGCACCATGCTGGCATAAGAAGGAATTCTGATCTGGAAGTTCCTGATGAGGCAACCATCATTGATCAGTTAAAGACTGCAATGCAAATGCTTATAAATATTATGAATTCATTTCAATGACACACTTTTATATGCTAACTGGTTATATTTTATTTATACCTCAGTATTACCATACGGCACCAGGTGTACCGTCATGATATCTTTGAGCATTGTCCAAGTCGGAAAGAGCTGTTCAGTTAGGAAAGATCTACAGCCTGGACAGAGGCTTTCATAGTACACAGATACTTCAACAGGAGAAACAGAGGGGTCCGGCCTGGTGGCATTCAGCTCCATACACTGCTTCTGAACCTACAAACAAAATAAGCAACTCAACACATTGTAGTGATAGACTGGAAACCTTTGGTAGCTTAAATCAAAGAACACTGCAATGGATGATTCAGAAAAAAAGCCATATAAAGGCTCATTTTGATAGACTGTTACATTTTGTGGTGTTTTGAATGTTTGTTTGTTTTACATGTTAAACTCATGTTCTACTAACTTTCGACCGAAATGAGCTCCTTTACATCAGGGGCATAAAACTTTAAAACAACTTCCCGGACTTTGCTTTATACCTCCGGAAATTATATGGAATAACTCGCAGGTTTTCTCCACAACAAACGCATGCTGGGGCAGAGAGCGCACAGATAAGGCTTTAAACTGGCACTGTCCAGCCTACTTCTCTCCAATGTCTCAGCAACAACATGGATGAACTGAAAGACCTTTTCACTACATCTGCATTCTGCTTCAGTGAGACGTGGTTAAATGTTGCAACCCCCGACAGAATTAAAGAAGTTGAAATATATTTTTCATTTTCATTTTTTTTCCCCATTTAAGCACTTTTTCCCCCTTTCTGGTCATATTTTTTCAGTTTCAATGGAGAGGGGCATGGTACAATGAGCATAAGTCAAAGTTACAAAAAATACTGCTCAACACTGTGAAAAAAGATCTGAAAACTAAAAATCTAGATTTGAATCAATTAAGATTCAAATTGATTTTCTATACAAAAAATTTGAAACTGAAAAAGATGTGAATGGATGTGAAAATGGGGGAAAAGTATTTAAATGAATTCCAGTATTGAATCAAAATTATCTGTAAACTGGAAATGTGAAGGATTTGACCATTCAGTTTCTTTTTCTTTTTTTTCTTTTTTCAAATTAACAAAAAAATTGCCCCCGGTTTGGCTCCATTGTATTGGTTCTCAATCACTGTAAATCATGGTGAAAATGCTTGTGGTTTAACCTTGAAGACCTTGAACACTCATTTGAAGGGGCTTAATCAACAAGCTCAAAGATTGGTGGGTGCATTTGCTTTACTTCCTACAACTAGACAACAGATCTCTACCAGTACTGTAATGATCTGCTGTGCTTCTGTGAGCCTTTACCCCACAAAGGTACTGTAACAATTGAATCTGAATATCCGAATATCCCTGCTGTCCAATGAAAACCATCTCCATTTTTGTCCATTTGTTTTCTCCATAGTTTGAACTTTGTTTCTGCTCTGTGTGGATGAATAAACCAATAGAAATGCTCTACGATTCATGGTAATTACTCATATTTTACATTCTAAGTTATTTCTAAGTTAATATTAATTTTACCTTCTCCTGTAAAAGTCACCATTTTGGAGATACATGGTTTTTTTTTGGACAGCAGTGATATGCTCTGATCCATGAGTCTTCCCTTTTCGAGCACACTTGGATGCCATGTGCCTCTGTCAAATGAAGAGCGGTTTGTTTTCAGTTTTAAAAGCATGACACTCATTTGTGAGCACAAAGGAGTCTTTGAAGAAGAGTTAAGAACTGGCCAGTGTAGTTTTACTGTATGATGCATAAGAGCTCTACTCCAGAGAATATCTTCTAACATATGCCAATAAATGAGTAAACAAACAAATATTAATCAAACATCTAAAGTGCTCTAATGCTAAAGAATGAAGGTACACACTGACAGTGAAGATCAGAGTTCCATCTGTTCTAATTTTCAGTCATATGGACAGTGGCTGCTTTTATATAGCATGAAATCATATTTTAATACAGCAGCTCTAGAGAAATAGAGAAACAGTGAACGAGCAGTACTTTTAAGTGTTTTATGATATTTGTAACTTAACACAATTTTACTGCTTTTATTTTTTTTATTTTATAATTTATTTTTAAACATCGTGCCTCAAACATTTTGCCACAAATTCCTATTTAAATGTTTATCATAAATAATACAGTAGATGCTGGTTCAACACAGAGAAATATCTAGCATACTTACCCCACACTCCACTGCAATTTCCAGAGTCCTGCACCACTGTGATGGTGGATAACCACATGAAGGCTTTGGGTGGGACTTTCCCTCACATTTCTCATAAATAAAAAATAACAAAATCAATAAACTGCAGAAGAAAGAGTTCATGCTGATGTCTATGTACATTTAGATGTGCTCTCAAATCTGTCTTGTCTCAACCAGACCTGAAAAAAGACTTCAGAGCATCTCTTGGTTTTAAACTCCTCCCTCTCATGGGCTCGTCTGACCTACAGTTGCCTCAACATAGGAACTTCAAAATATCTACATCGACATCAAATCAATAAGAATGGTTTTGATATGTTTGGAGAAAAAAATCAAACATTTTGCACCAAATGTAGTCAGTCAGCCAAGACATGCTGATATCTGAAGTTGGTTTCTTCAGATTTGCCTTGGAGCTAAAAGGTGAATAAATCATTTATGCTTATATTCTACTAGCTAGTACTGCAGCTACTGTTTCTGTAAGAACTGAACTAGGCTAGTTACTAGAAAAGGCATCTAACTATACTAAGCAAAGCTGAATATTGCAGAAGAAACAACAGTAGAGCAGCAATAAATACATCATCTCATCTCGATATATTAGAACATTGAAAATTTTATTTCAGTAATTCAGTTCAAAAAGTGAAACATATTTTATAGATTTATTACACACAGAGAGATCTATTCCAAGCATTTATTTCTTTTAATGTTGATCATTATGGCCTACAGCCAATGAAAACCCAAAAGTATCATAGAAAATTTGAATATTGTGAAAAAGTTAAATATTGTAGACTCATGCTGTCACATCATCAGCTAATCAAGACAAAAGGGTTCTTAAGCCTTTAAATGCTCATTTAGTCTGGCTCAGTAAGCTACACAATCATAGGAAAGACAGACTTGACAGTTGTCCTGAAGGCAGTCACTGAAACCCTCCACAAGGAAGTTAAGCCACAAAAAAATAATTGCTTAAGAAGTTGGCTATTTGTTAGTTGAAAAAGTGTGGAATAACAAAGAGCACAAGCAACAGGAATAACCAAAGCCTTGAAAGGATTGTCAAGAAAAGGTGATGTGGAGAGATTCACAAGGAGGGGACTGCTGCTGGAGTTAGTGCTTCAAGAGCTACCAAACACAGATGTATCCAGAACATGGGTTACAACTGTCCTATTCTTTGTATCAATCCACTCGTGACTCAGAGACAATATCAGAAGTGTTCTACCTGGTCTAATGAGAAATAAAGACTAGACTGTTGCTCAGTGGTCCCAAGTCCTGCTTTCAGATTCAAGTAGTTGTTATATTTCACTTGGGAGTCAGGGTTCCAGAGTCTGGAGGAATAGTGGAGAGGCACACAATCCAAACTGCTTGGAGTCTACTACTACTCCACAATTAGAGATAGTTTGGGGAGCCATGTCACCTTCTGTTGTTGGTCCACTGTCATATATCAAGCCCAGTCATTTTAGAGCACTTCCTGCTTCCCTCCCACCTCCTTCAAGCTTTATGGAGATGCAGATTTCATTTTCCAGTAGGACTCAGCTGCTGCCCAAACTGCCAAAAGTGCCAATAACCACAATATCACTGTACTTGACTGGCCAGAACTTATTGTCAAGAAGAAAATGAAAGACAGACCGATGATCTGAAGGCTGCTATCAAAGTAACCTGGGCTTCCATAACACCTCAACCGTTCCACAGGCTGATCACCTCCATGCCATGCCACATTGAAGCAGTAATTCATGCAAATTATTGCATTATGCTGGCTGTAGTGTAGAGTTCCCGCTTGTGTGTGCGTGTGTGTAGGGGGGGGGGGTTGCCTGTCCCTGTTCTAAACAGTGGCGTTACTGTACTACAGGATCAGGATACCATGAAACCTGAATTTAATTTTATAGATGTGTCAGAAATAAATAAGTAAAATAGTAATAAGTAAATGTCTTAATATACAAGTGCTCTTTCCTAAAGTTATATTACCAAAGGACCACATCACACTGTTAAAATAATCACCCTCTTCTCTGTCAATCCCTCCAAATTTAACACACCAGTCTTATTAGAAAAGCCCACCTTAAACCCTGTCCTGTCCCCATCTAGTGGGGAAGCTTGCAAACAGCAATTTATGAGCACACTGAAGGTCGTAGTTTCTATGGGTCTTTTCATATTAGTCACCGTATTGTGTATGCATATACCAATGCATCTAAAAACAAAAAAATTAAATAAATAAATTACTGTGAAAAAGTTCATTTGTGTTCATCATTTCATACAAAATGTTAAAGTGTCAGATTATATGTTCATTTCATGTTAAGTGACATATTTCAAACCTTTTTGGTTTTACTGTTCATCTGTGTATTATAGCTCATGAAACCAGAAATCCAGAATCTCAAATTGTAACAATATTTAATTTCAAATCTTAATTGACTAAACGAGTAATCAGACAGTATCAAAAATCAGTGTTAAAAATAAAAGAAAGCTTGAAATATATCACCTTAAATGTAAGGCATATAATATAAATATTACAGTTTAACTTTTTCACAATATTCAATTTTTTGATGCACTAGTATAACCTATACAGAATACCTGCAGAATTTAAGTACAAACTCTGTATTCATGCATGAGTAGAACAGATTATGAATTACATTAGAATTATTTAAACTACAGGTAACATTTGCATGTGTCACACTAGTTGTTAACATTATTACTAAATATTTTTGAAACAAAAGAAATGACTGAATGATGACAGTAAATTGAAAATTTAGGTTTGGAAAGAGTAAAAGCAAGTTCTAATAGAGACAAAACTGATTGAAATATATATTTGTTTTGAAACATTAATTAATTCCAGTCCAGAGTGACATGGAATTCTTAGAAATGCACATGGTCATAAAAACCTATTGGGTTTCCTTACAGTGCACTGTGTACTCTAATCTAAACCAGTGTGAATGATAAAATTATTTGTGAATACAGAAATAATTTATGAATGCCAAAGACACAAAAGTTGTGATTCACCACCTTGCACAGTACCTTGAAGCCCCCCTGAACACTGACACTGGTCATTCAATTAAAGTGTATTATTTGTGCTATAGCAATAGAGCTGAACTTTATATATGGGACAAGTCATCACAATTGTCAATGTTTTCATTGCCCACCAGTTCAAATGGAGAGGGTATTCCCTGCCGGGACACAGTCAGCTGTTGAAAACAAATATAGCAAAATAGCAAAACATGTTAAATGTATGGACTTAAAGATGCAAAAATATTAATTGTAACATTAAGGCACATTTGTTTTGTGAAGAAAAAAACAAAAAAACAAAAAAAAAAAAACGGTGTTCAAACTTTTGCATACATCTGCACTCACAGATGCCAAAACATGCTGTTACCTCTGGAGTTTTGACTTTGACATCAAACCCCTCTTGAGTGGAGGCCACAAGAGTGGCTGATACCTCATGGAGAGTATTTTTCTCTTGCTTCTGTTGGAAGCCCATGACGTAGGACACACCTGGGAAGTATTTTTGTGTCCTAAACAGAAGTAAGTCAAAAGTGTTGATGTGGAAGAGCAGTCTGTAATGTAGTCAGTGGAAATATATCATTATTTTAAAGCTAAGGCATTAATGTGGCAAGAGTTTACCCACCATTGCCATCCACTGTGTTTGTCATTGCCTTCAGAATGAATCTGCTGGGGTGTAATTTGAATGACCTACCAAACTTCAGAGTAATGTAAAGCTCTAAATAAATTACCTTTGGCCGATCTTTTGGAGGAATGAAGGAACATCTCCCCAGTTCACTTCCACATTTATAGAGGGCTTTGGCTCAGTTATGGCCGCTGTAGAAACCTTCAGAGCTATTTCATATGACTGACACTCAGCCCCCCATTTGATTTGAGCCTAAAACAGACAAGAACATGAAACACAGTGCAAAAAGCAATCATCTTACCAAGTGTAAGCATCTTCTTCATTTCATTTCAGAGATTAGGTATAAGACTATTATGGGGTTAATCAGTTTCATTGTAGATATTTTACTAGTGTTGGTCATTTTATTCACACTCTTAAAAGGTGTCTTAACTGGACTTTGTGTGGATACACTGTGTTGCTTGTAATACAATAATACCAGCCCATTACATCAGTGGTCACCAGGCACCAGTCACCAGGTCACCAAACCACAGCGTCAGTTGAGTTCATTTCTGTTTGAAGCTAATGTCTTCATGAGGAGCGTTGGTGACTACTGTACATGGAGGTTCTTTAAGCCTAACAAAGGTCCTTCACACTTTCACACAAAAAAACCCATATAGATATCCATGCAGCGAAAGGCTCTTCAGGGTCCCAGAAATGGTTCCTGCGTCAAATTGCTCTAAAGAACTTTTTTGATACCTGTAACAATGCTTGATGGAAGTAAGTTCATAAAGTAAAAATATCTAGAAACATGTTTTCAGTCACTGGCGATGAGGATCACCTTGGCTTCTTCTTGAGTCTTATCAACATTGAGATCAGCACATATTTTCCAGTTCCCCTCTTCAGCCACCTCAGAAATGATCAGTTCCATGTCATCCTTCTGCTTGGAAAGAGAGTAATAGGCAGCAGCCTTGTAGCCCAGTGGCTTTTCATTAAGACTGATTGCCAGTAATGTCATCATGATTACAGGATCAGGAGCAGCATCTGTACCCTGTAAAGTAAACTGAGATATTAGGGATTGTAAAAGTACACAAGAAGGTGTACTTCAATGAAACCAGAACAGGTAAGTAGAAAGTGATTTAGAAAATATATAAAAAATATACAAGTATACAAACCTAAAAAATGACAAATAAATTAATTCTGTGTTTATTGCTGTGTGACTGAAAGGTAGGATGGATTCTTGAAAACCAGTTTGATTTCACACTGATAGGAACTACATTGGAAACAATTCCTCATAATAAGTACTACTACTATAAGTCTACTAGTGCGCATCAAAAAATAGTTCATAATTCATTTATTTAAAAAAATTAAACTAATATTTTTATTCATTACATGAAACATTCTTTAAATCCCTAATCAGACAGTATCAACAGTAAAACAAAACAAAATTACAAAGTACACTATGTTGCTTTATTATTATTATTATTATTATTATTATTATTACTACTACTACTACTACTACTACTACTACTACTACTACTAATAATAATAATAATAATAATAATGATGATTGTTGCTGTAGATGATGTTGTTGTCATTGTTTTTCTTGGTGGTGTTATTGATGATGTTACTGAGGATAGTCGTTACCTGAGGGTAACTTGATCCCGGTGTGTAGCTGCGAGAGGTGTTTGTTTTCTAAATAGATCAAATAAATACACTGTATTCCACTGTCCGTGTATATTACATATACAATATAGCAAACAGTTGTTAAATAAATACAGTACCTCAGACACTGGATGAATGATCATCTGACTCAGCTCTGTGTTTATTGCTTTGTGTTTATTGGGACCAAAACTGATCTGGACTTGAATCTTTTCAATTGTGCTTACTGGCATGACTTTTGAAATTCACATGAGGAGAAAAAAATCCATTAACTATAAAAAAGTAAACTTTGTATTTAGTTGATTATATTTTCTTTTTTTGTGTGTATGTTTAATATATATATATATATATATATATATATATATATATATATATATATATATATATATATATATATATAAAAAATGTGTGTGTGTGTGTGTGTGTGTGTGTGTGTGTGTGTGTGTGTGTGTGTGTAAATATGTAAATTGTAATACCTGGCTCAATGTGGAATGAAAATTGTGTGTATCCCAAAAAGTAGTACAGCGGATATTCCTCAAGGTAATGTACCCGTTTAGCTTCCGCTTTAGTGCAGAGTTCAGTTCCATACAAAATCCCTTCAGTGCAGTACTGGAATTTTGGGTGATATATCTCTGAACCTTCATTCTGGACCACAGAAACACATGTTCAGTAGATTGCAAAAGATCATTTTCTGCAGTATGTAGTATTGTAATTGATATTTTACCTGAGAAAATAGGAAATTATCTGGTATGCTCTTATCTTTTGGGAAACTTTGCTTCAAATCATTAGCCTCTGGCATCATGGGAGTAATTTTGGCCGACAATGTATCTTCAATATTTCTTGACACAGCGTATACATTGGAACTGTTTGAAGAAAAAGACATATTTTAAAAGGTTTTAAAAGAGCATACATTTTTATACAGTTGTTTACCACAGAAGCACTAAACTAAATAATAAATAAATAAAGTAAAGTTGCCCTTGAAACATAATAAAAAACACCACCAGAAACATTGAAGGGTCTACATTTCAAACACATAAAGAGTGAAGCTAAGTATATTGAAATGTGTGAGAATATATTTAAAAGACTACATAGAAAAGTAGCAAAAGTAACAATAGACACAATTTAGTCTATGCAAGCCTTAACGTCCCACCCACTAACAAATTCAGCTATTTATATGAGAACAGCCGGGTAATCTGCCAGCCATCCTCTTACCAGTGGATTATGAGGTGAGAAAATATGCTTCAAGACACACAGTCACAAGTCTCAGCTGCAGCTAATAAAAAGCTAAACCCACTGCAATCTCAGCTGCCACTAACAGCACACAGGGTAGCACCACATTCTGAATGAGAAGGACAAACTATTGCTCTGCTGAAATTAATGAGATTTTGAGATTGTCAAGTCATGTTGACTTGATCCCAAGGATTGTTGTAATAAGAGCTAACCAATCCTTGTACTAAAGCTTTCAAATATGTCCTCAGTCACAATGAAACAACAATTAATCATCGGTATCACCACAGCAAAGCAGTTGCTTTGTGTAATTGAATCAGAACACTAGATATGAATGTTATTATCAGGTGAGAACAGTGTTGTTAGAAATACAGGATAACATACTTAAGTGAGAAGAGCTCTGTAATGTTTTTGCATGGATCAAGGTTGAGCTCAAAGTTCCATTCTTTAGCTTTCTTTTTCATCTCAAGTTTCCAAGGCAAAGCTGTGCCAATCTTACTGTTCAGCTGGACACCACACTGAAAGATGTCTGTATTGATGCCATTGAATACAAGAATATCATTTGCCATTCTGAAACAAAAGATTAAGTCTTTTTATACCCGTCAATCAAAAACATCATAACATCTTTACTGTTGACACTAAAGTATACATTTACATTTTCAAATGTCATTGTTGCAGTCATCTTTCCCTCAACCCTGACTAGTCTCCGAGTTCCTGCTGCAGAAAAACATCCCCGTGATTCACTGCAGGAATGTTGGCTAGGTGATGAGCAGTGCCAAAATTCAAATCTAGCCCTTTTAAATTAAGTCCTTTAGGTGCATTTTGGCAAACTCCAGATAAGGTCCCGTGTGCCTTTTACATGTCTGATTGCTGGAGTGCTGCAGAAATGGTTGTCCTTCTGGAAGGTTCTTCTCTCTCCAAAGAGCAACATTGGAGCTCAGTCAGAGTGTCCATTTGGTTCTTGGTCAATAAATTAAGGTCTGGGCTTTGAGTAGGCCCATCCAATACATTTACATGTTTTCCCTTTAACCTCCCAAGTTTTGCTTTAGCAGTATACTTTGGGTGTATACATTGTATACATTGTCCTGTTGGAAGGTAAACTTCCATCCCAGGCTCAAATCACTGACAGACTGAAAAACAGGTTTTTCTCAAGAATATTCCTGTATTTAGCACCATCCATCTTAGCACCCCTCAACTCCGACCAGTTTCCCAGTCCCTACTGCTAACATCCTGACAGCATGAAACTGCCACCACCATCCTTGGTTACTTTTTGGTCTCCTCTGACCAAAGCACCTTCATCCAAAGATTTGTGGAGTCCCCCCATTTGCCTTTTTTTGTCTGTAAGTAAAGGCTTTTTTTCCTGATGACTCTTCTCCTTCAGGGTTACCTTTTGTCTCTGTCCTGTCTGTATGATTAATGCCCTCCTTACCCAGTCTGAGAGTTTTGGTGGGTGGCCCTCTCTTGGCAGGTTTGTTGAGGTACCATGTTCTTTCCATTTTATGATAATGGATCGATAATGGATCGATAATGGATTGATAATGCTCTGGGGATCATCAGAGATTTTGGTGTTTTTTATTACCCAGCCCTGACTTAGACTTCTCAATAACTTTGTCCCTGACATGTTTTGAGATCTCATTGGTCTTCATGGTCTTATTTGGTTAGTTGTGCCTATTGCTTAATGGTGCTGCAGCCTCGGGGGCCTGCAGAAAAGGTGTGGACTCATTACAACAGGTGTGTACTGACCGATTATTTGACAATTAGATTGCACACTGGTGGACTTCATTTCAAGCATGTGACTGAAGGTAACTGGTTGCACCAAAATTATTTAGGGGCTTCATAGCAAAGGAGGTGAATACATATGCAGTTTTTATTTGTCAAGATATTTTTTTAAATATATATTTTTCTCATTTCACTTCACCAACTTGAATTTAAACTGTCTATGGAGAATACTTTACCCATAAAATCCATCAGTTTGGAGGGAAATATCTGAATTTAGCAGGACATTCAGGTGTTCTTTTGGATGTGGATTAATAACTGCTTTTGCTGTAAGGGCAAAAGTAGGAGGTGTTAGTTCTAATTTACTCTCTGTAGTTTCAAACAGTGTACATAAAGATGTGCAAAAGTTAGAAAAGTGACCAGTATTAAACATTATAAATAGAGCTTAAGTAAAATTAAGCAAATATATCTTAAAGTAATATTTGTTAGAAATATTCCTTCATTTTAATATAATTTAGACATCAAATATATTTGATGAACACACTAATTCTATCAATATTAAGTATCATGTAAATGCAATTATCATTTGCAGGGTAGCATTAAGCAGAGAAATTAGCATTTTTTACCATTTGCAGTAATAGCTGTCAGTGAAGAATAATATTTGCTCATTTCGACTGGCAGGCCGAGGCATGTTGGCTGAATGAATCGAGTTTCCAGCATGAGATAAGACTTTGTCCAATGCCATGATACCCCCCTTTGTAGATGCTGAATAAAATTCCAGATGTTGTTTTCTTTACTTGCAGCGAGACTCATAGACTTCATGTTTAAGGAGAAATAAAAACACTCACATTTCATTATTCTGGTCAACAAACTATACCTCAAAAACTTAAATACTTTGTATTTCCAACAATAATAAATATAAAAAACTTACCTTTAGGATTTGTTGAAACAAATCTTGGTTCAAATCTACAAAGGAGATTTCTTGTCCAAAAATTTTTGCATATACAGATAAGAGAGGTCTATTTTTGGAGAGGGACTGCCAGTCTGATATCTTTAAATATGGATGAAGAAATGTCATTGTATTGTCACCGGAGTGTGTCCAATGGCAGTTAAAAGCTGCAGTTATTATTCAGTAAGTGTAATTACAATAAAAGTCCATAAGCTTAAATTAATATGTACTGTAATTGACTAAATGTAATCCATTGTGACACATTGGAGAAAAACATTTTAACAAACCTTTATATACAGTATATTACAATCATACTATATACTGATTTGCTACCCATCCATTTCTAGAAATACTAGAATGTACACTAGATATTTGAAATACTTTCTGTATGTCAACAGTTAAGAGAAAAATAGCTTTCTCTTTCACATTTAAAGTTTATATTCACATCTGATTTCAGTTCATTTGCATTACCACAGGTACAGTATAAATATATAATTTTTACTGTAGTTATTAAAATACCTAAAGTTATGGTTACTTATTAAAGTAAACATTAGTGTTTTTATGAATGGTTTTAAGAATATGTATTTGGATACTTGTACAGATAAACACAAATATGCTCAATACCTGTAAAATGCTATTTGGTCTAGACCTGTTACAGTTAACTAACATTTCTACAATATCTTGTAGATGAGGGTAGTGTAGAAGAATAATTCAAATAATTCAAAGATACAGTAAATCTAACCTATACATTCCTGAATTAAAACAAACAAAAACACACAATGATCAAATGGAATTTGCAGAATTTAGACTTTCCATGATTTATTATTGTATACATACAATTTTACTTACGATTTTCATAATAGCTGCAAAATCAATAGTTCCAAAATGTCCACTAATGCCAAGTTTGTCTGTGAGCAGCTCTTTGAGACCCTCTGCATGAACACCAAGCTGTGTAAACATGGATGTCTAGTCAACATAACCCCTTTGTTATGAAATAAATTGGTAATCATAGTAAAATGACAGTTATTACCAGTTACCTCAACAAGCTGTATTATCTTTCCAATGAAGTGAAGTTTTCCTTTAGAAATGATTTGTGTGGGAATTGCACTTGTGCCATTTTTAAGCAAATAAATCTCACTTGATGCACCAGTCAAAAGGTCATCTGAGAAATGAAACATAATACATAATTATGCAATCTCTGCCACGTACACTAATAACATGTACTGTCAGTAATGTCTATGGGCATAATCCAGTAGTTTGTAGACACCTCTGGTGTCTATAACATTTCTTCTGAAATCAAGGATAATAAAGAGTTTATTGCCTTTTAGAAATGAATACTAGGTAAATGTAAAAATGTAAAAACTTACCATGAAACCAGTCCAAATGTAAAGCCTTGCTATATTGATAACTTAGGTGACCAAATTTCCGAGCAAGTATTTTCACTGCAATATTACATGCCGTTGACCTTTTGAGAGATGGACATGAAAAGACACCTCATGAACAACCCTTGCAGATAGTATAACTAAACAAATACAATTTAATATATATATATATATATATATATATATATATATATATATATATATATATATATATATATATATATNGGGCCAGAGTAGTGTTAGGAACCTTGTGTAAGGACTGTAACTGGTGTAGCCCAGCATAGTTGCCCAGACTAGGAATCGAACCCCAACTGCCCACACGTGTGGCAGCTCACTGGTGGTGTTACCAACCACATGCAATTATATAATACAATTTAATATATATATATATATATATATATATATATATATATATATATTTTTTTTTTTTATCTATATATATTATAATACATATATATATATAATATATATTAATAATGCATCATTATTAAACTGTATTATATAATTACATATATAATGTATTATGTATATATATATATATATATATATATATATATATATATATATATATATATATATATATA